>VSMD01053408.1:0-68569 GCA_008750895.1 Mirza zaza
CTCGCTCACAGCAACCTCAGACTCCTGGGCTCAAGCGATCCTCCTGCCTCAGCCTCCCGAGTAGCTGGGACTACAGGCATGCGCCACCATGCCCGGCTAATTTTTTCTATATATATTAGTTGGCCAATTAATTCCTTTCTATTTATAGTAGAGATGGGGTCTCGCTCTTGCTCAGGCTGGTCTCGAACTCCTGAGCTCAAATGATCCGCCCACCTCGGCCTCCCAGAGAGCTAGGATTACAGGCGTGAGCCACCGCGCCCGGCTCAGGCTGGTTTTGAACTCCTAAGCTTGAGTGATCGGCTCGCCTCAGCCTCCCAGAATGCTAGGATTACAGGCGTGAGCCACCACTCCCGACCTCTTTTTCTTTTTAGTAGAGAAAGGATCTCACTCTGTCACCCAGGCTTGGAGTGCAGTGGCAGGAGCATAACTCACTGTAACCTCAAACTCCTGGCTCAAGCAATCCTCCTGCCTAAGCCTCCCAAGTAGCTGGGACTATAGGCATGCACCACCATGCCCAGCTAATTTTTCTATTTCTTTTGTACAGACAGGGTCTTGCTCTTGCTCAGTCTGGTCTTGAACTACTGACCTCAAGTGATCCTCCAGCCTCATCCTCTCAAGGTGCTAGGATTACAAGCATGAGCCACCGCAGCCAGCCTGGGAACAGTTCTTATCTCAGACATGTAAGCATGAGCCTCCTCTCCTTCTGGCCCTTCTGGCCGTATTTCTCGTCTGGGTCTCACAGAAGTGATTTCATTCTGGTATCTGCAACTTTCACAGAGGCCCTCGTTTTGGACTAAGCTCCTGCACTAGGCTCCAACAGATCAGACTAAAAACCAAACTGGAGTCACTCATACTGAGGTGCCACGTCACCAAATAGAAACTGAGTTGTTATCTGACCTTCTGAGAAATTAGGAGAGAAAAACACTCTACTTTTCCAAACAAGCCAGTTTTAATCAGCAAATAATGGCGTTTCCTCTGCTTTAATCTTCACCCGAAACAGGTAACCTAAAGTAACCTGATAGTAACTGATCAGTTACTTCTCTATTATCCTGTTTCCCTGTTCATGCCTTACCAGGTGAGTAACTGACATGATTGACCAATCTGCTTTTTATTCTTTGTTTCTGCTTTCTTCATCCCATTTCTGTCTATAAAACTAACCTCTCCACTCAGCTCATTGGAATACATTCTATTTTATGGAAAGAAGTATTGCTAGATCCTAGAATCTCGGTAAAAACCAACTGAGACCTTTAAACTAGGTTTGTTGCTGGGCACAGTGGCTCATACCTGTAATCCCAGGACTTTGGAAGGCCGAGGCAGGAGGACTGCTTGAGGCCAGGAGATCAAGATTAGCCTGGACAACATAGTGAGGCTCCCATCTCTACAAAAAATTGAAAAATCAGGCCGGGCGTGGTGACTCATGCTTGTAATCCTAGCACTCTGGGAGGCCGAGGCTGGAGGATCACTCAAGGTCAGGAGTTCAAAACCAGCCTGATCAAGAGCAAGACCCCATCTCTACTAAAAATAGAAAGAAACTAATTGGCCAACTAAAAATATATAGAAAAAATTAGCTGAGCATGGTGGCACATGCCTGTAGTCCCAGCTACTCAGCAGGCTGAGGCAGAAGGATGGCTTGAGCCCAGGAGTTTGAGGTTGCTGTGAGCTAGGCTGACACCACAGCACTCTAGCCCAGGCAATGGAGTGGAGACTCTGCCTCAAAACTAACTAACTAAATAAATAAATCAGCCAGGCATGGTTGTGCACTCAGGAGGCTACTCAGGAGGCTGAGGCAGGAGGATCACTTGAGCCCAGGAGTTTGAGGCTACAGTGAGTTATGATTGGGCCACTGCACTCCTATGATTGGGCCACTGCACTCCAGCCTGGGGAACAGAGTGAGACCCCATCTCTAAAATAAATAAGTAAATAAATAAATGAATTTGGTTTGTTGTAATTCTTTCTTTGGATACACGTAAGTTTCTGACCCATCTGGGATTTATTTTGATGTGAGCAATAAGAAGGAAACGATACATTTTTAATGGAATTGGTTAATCATTTAAACCAATACCATTTATTGAATACTGTGTCCTTTCCACACTGATTTGAAGCAGGTTTTGGTAGGCCTTGCCACAGGTCCACAACAGCATAACACCGGGGCCTAGAACTGGAGACGCAGCCCATAGCACACCAGTGACACGCCTCTGGGGGTGGCACCACCCTACCCACAGAGTGTGGCCACGTTTGTGGTTGGCCTCCTCGCTCTGAGGCAGCAGCCACCTCCAGCGCCTGAGTGCCACCACCAGCCTCTAGTGGCTCCAAGCACTATTTATTTGGCAGCCACAAATAAAACCCTTAATTAAAACATCATTTCGAAAATAAGCACAGTTGATAACAATGTAGGAGAAACAATATATACAGCTCATTCACCAGTTTTGAAGCAAAAACATAAGAGAAAAAGAACCTGAAGGCATCATAAATAGAGAGGCCACTGGCCAGGGTGGAAGGCCAGAGACGTGGTCTCTTGCCCTCTCTGCCTTCCCTTTCTCATCTGTGGGATATAGAAGTGGTGCTAGAAACCTCTGAGCTTCAGGGGTTTATTCAGCAATAGTAATTATCGAGATTCCAGAACTGCATTAAGTCTCTTCCAAGGTTGGCATCTCAATTCCCGTGAGTCTTTGACGTGATTCTCCTGGGTGGCACTCAGGCCCTGAAGGTTCCTTGACTTTGCTCTGCCCTGATGGCCTCAGATCGGGACTGCACAATGACACCTCCCTCTTGCATCATCATTCTTTTCAAAAGCCTTTTCAAAAATTTCTCATGAAACTAGCGGAGTCTCCCACCTTCTGGGATCTTACCCTTCTAAAGAAACATAAATTAGGATGGTCGCCTCAACATTAATATGGTTCTCATTACAGCCAAGGCGCTAGACCCTGGGAGACTCAAGCGCGTGTGGTCCCAGGAGAGCATTAGGTCCTTGGGAAAAAGGAAACGCTGGGTCTATCTCTTGATAACGGAAAGCGACCACTGCTGAGAACCTTCAGTGCAGGCTGCGTGACCAAGCAAAGGAAGCAGAATGCGAAAACCCAAGTTACAGTGTGTCTACCCTGAAGCAACCAAATCAGGAAGTTCTCAAAACAGTTAGTTCATAAGAAGTTTTGGGAAAAATTACTGCTTGTTTATTTTTAATAATTAGGATTGTTTTCTAGGTGTCCAGAAGTATACATCTGACACATAAGGCAGGCTGAGATCAGAAACCCAGGGCCTTACTTTGACGGGTCTTGGCTAAGAGTTCGTTGAAACAATGGGCTGCGCAGATACAGGTGGAATTTTGGAAGAGAAACGGAGATCTTAAATACTATCAATGTCATATGTGTGAATTTCAGAGTAGGTGAAGGTTCACTTTAGACATACATGTTATGACTTTACGTTTTCAGATAGGATAGAGAAGTAAAAGAAAAAAATTCAAATAACTGAGCCTCAATGTCTACAGCCCTTGCTATTAGCAATCCAATGGCACATTCTGGTTGTCTACAAAGCTTCTGGATTTCGTGTTTGCAGATATGATTCAGCACTCAAATACCTAATTGTTGTGGTTATAAATGTTATATTTACACTATAAATTTTGAGTATCCCTTATATGAAACACTTGGGAGCAGGAATGTTTTGAATTTCAGATAATTTCTGATTTTGGAATATTTACATTATATTATACTCACTGGACTCAGCACCCCTAATCCAAAAATCCATGCACCCACTGCCCCCACACAAGTATAACCTCTTTAATTATCAACATTCCCCACCAGAGCAGTACCTTTGTTCCAACTGATGAACCTACATTGACACATCATCATCCAATCATCACCAAGTCCACAGTTTACATTAGTGTTCTCTCCAGGTGTTGTACATTCTGTGGATTTGGAAAAATGTATAACGACATATATTCAATATTATAGTATCATACAGGGTGGTTTTCCTGTCTTAAAAATCCTGTGCTCTGTCTATCCCTCCCTCCCACCTAACTGCTAGAAACTGCTGGTCTTTTTATTGTCTCCACAGTTTTGCCTTTTCCAGAATGTCATGTCATTGGAATTATACAGTGTGTTGTCTTTTCAGATTGGCTTCTTTCACTTAATAATATGCATTTGGGAGGCCGAGGCAGTAGGATCGCTTGGGCCCAGATGTTCAAGACTAGCCTGAACAAAGAGCAAAATCCTGTCTCTACAAAAAATAGGAAAATTAGCCAGGCTTGGTGGCATGTACCTGTAGTCCCAGCTACTAGAAAGGCTGAGGCAGGAGGATCGTCTGAGCCCAGGAGTTTGAGGTTGCAGTGAGCTAAGATGACACCAGTGCACTCTAGCTGGAGTAACAGAACAAGACTGTCTCCAAAAAAAATGCATTTAAGTTTTCTCCATGTCTTTTTATGGCTTAACAGTTTGTCTCTTTTTAGCACTGAATAACATTCCATTGTCTAGATGTACTATCATTTATTTATCCATTTATCAACTGAAAGACATTTTGGTTGTTTCCAAGTTTTGCCAATTATGAATAAAGCTGCTATAAATGTTTATGTGCAGGTTTTTATGTGGACATAAGTTTTCAGTTTCTTTGGGTAAATACCATGGAACATGATTACTGGATTATATGTGAGAGATCAAAGAGATCTCTTACATATGATCTCAAAGAGATATGTAAGAGATCAAAAGTAAGAGAATATTTACTTTTGTAAGAAACTGCCAAACTGTCTTCCAAAGTGGCTGTACCATTTTGCACTACCCTCAGCAATAAGTGAGAGTTCCTGTTCCTCCACATTCTTGCAAGCATTTGCTGTTGTCAGTGTTCTAGACTTTGACCATTCTAACATGTATTGGGTGGTATCTCGTTGTTGTTTTAATATGTAATTTCCTGATGACCTATGATGTGAAGCTTCTGTTCATACGCGTATTTGCTATCTGTAGCTCTTCTTTGGTGAAGTGTCTGTTTAGATCTTAGGCCTATTTTTTAATCAAGTTGTTTATTTTCTTTTTGTTGCATTTTAAGAATTCTTTGTATATTTTGAACTACAGTCTCTTATCACTTATGTGTTTTGCAAATATTTTCTCCCTGTCTGTGGCTTATCTTTTCATTCTCTTGACAACATCTTTCTCAGAGCAAAAATTTTTAATTTTAATGAAGTCCAGCTTCCCAGTTTTCTCTTCCTCATTATCCTTTCAAAACTTAAATCTGAGGTTATAATCCTTCTACTTCAACAACCTGTTCTTAAACAAAGACTGAAGCGGTGAGCAAATGGCTGTTGAACATCTTTTTTCCTGGGTTTGGGTGGTCTTGGGGGATTTTTAGATAGTCTCTGATATAACTTCATAGAGTCCTTCATAGAATACCTATCTCTGACTTCTGCCCCTTGAGGGAGAAAAGCAAATATTGAACTAGTGCTTTATATTTGCATTACCTCCATGGAATCCTTCCTGATCCTGAGGACCAAATGCCCTGACAAGACACAGACTTTCGCAGCCCAAGGATGATGGGAGAAATTTAGCCATTGTGAAAAGTTGGTGTTCAAACCTACCCCACCCTGCCAAGCTCCAGTCCCATTTCTGCCCTGTCTTTCTCTGCCACACTCCATATAAGCAACAATTTACCCATAAACAGAGCTGAAAATTAACCATAAAAACCTGAGTCTTCAAGGTCTTTAGCCCCCCAACTCAGCCTCATTGTCCTGGGCAACCAGCCTCGTGGTTCACCCAGTCGCCCAAGTAAAACCAGTAACATCTTAGGTGGAAAATATTATTTTCCTCTTCTTTCCATATCTCTCTTAGGAAAGCTGAGTTGATTGAAAAATAAAAGTTCCCAGCTTATAAATATCTTGGATCTGTGCTTTGAAGCTGCGGTAATAAGTCTTTTGAACAAACTGCGGAATAAAGGACAAGGAGCAAATTTAAGAGGACTTTTGCACAGATTCTTTCTTATCATCTCATGACATGGTTTTCACATCAGATATTTAACAGCCCATCAATCTGATTATGGTGCCATTAGTCCCACTTCCAAACCTGATTAGCCACTCTGGTCTCATTTCTTACAAAGATTAATTTTAGGTTTTTCCTCAATTAGGATTAAATGTCAACCAAAATGTAGTACATGAAAAATGTTATTAACAGTGTCATGATAACAACTTATGCTCCCTCCCTCCACATTAGAGCATACAAGACATTTGCCTATGAGGTGTGATTGAAACCCTTTTCTTCCCAACCATAAAAGAAAAGCAAAATATGGTGATATTGAATATGAAGGGAACATTCTGTCAAGAGCTTTTTTGCAAATGCTGCTCTAATTCATGCAAAAATCAAATTTATCTCCATTGGATTACGTTTAACTGGTTCAGGTCCACATGGCTGACAAAGATGGGGTGTTAAATTCATTTTAAAAATTTTAACTTTAGAAATATCCATCGGACTCCCACACTCCTCTATTGGAACAGTCAAATGCCCTTTATGAATTAGCAATGAGATTTGACAGAACTGAATTATATGAGATGTTCTATTTTTAACCAGAAGATAAAAAACTGTGATGAAATCAATGCTTTAAATTAAGTCTACCTAAAACCTCAAGGAAAACTTCTCATCACAGGAACCAATGAAATTGCAAAGATGAGGAGATGGGGGAATCCTGGCTAAAACTCTCAATAGACAATATCAATAGCCCTGTTATTCATCTTTGCTGTGAAAGTCCAGTGTCTCTGACATGGTTTAAGAAAAGAAAAGGAAAGAAATGACAAACACGACTTCCACATGGTCAGTCAGAGACTAGAGGAAATTCCCAGTGGCTGGCACAGAAGCTAACTTTAGCTTTTACATTCTGAACCAGTTCTAGAAATGAAATTTTAAAAGCAAAGCCGGGCTTTTAGCTGACAGAAAAATGAATTGGAAACCGCTTCAATTTACATTTTGGTTTTTTTTTTTTTTGAGACAGAGTCTCACTTTATTGCCCAGGCTAGAGTGAGTGCCGTGGCATCAGCCTAGCTCACAGCAACCTCAAACTCCTGTGCTCAAGCAATCCTGCTGCCTCAGCCTCCCAAGTAGCTGGGACTACAGGCATGCGCCACCATGCCCGGCTAATTTTTTCTATATATATTAGTTGGCCAATTAATTTCTTTCTATTTATAGTAGAGATGGGGTCTCGCTCTTGCTCAGGCTGGTCTCGAACTCCTGAGCTCAAACGATCCGCCCACCTCGGCCTCCCAGAGAGCTAGGATTACAGGCTTGAGCCACCGCGCCCGGCCCAATTTACATTTTGGAAAGTGACAAAAAGTATCAAGAAAAAAACTCAAACCGTTACAAACCAGGAACCTAGAAATAATAACTGCTCTATTTCTAATATTGTAGGTGTTTCCAACCAATATTTTTGAGAGAGATAAATTCTTGTGCATGTGTGTACATATATATGGAATCTTTTTTAAGAAACAACATTGGGCCGGGTGCTGTGGCATCACCCGTGCCTGTAGTCCCAGCTACTCAGGAGGCTGAGGCAGGAGGATGGCTTGAGCCCAGGAGTTCAAGACCAGACAGCTGGCTGGGCGCGGTGGCTCATGCCTGTAATCCTAGCACTCTGGGAGGCCGAGGTGGGCGGATTGCTCCAGGTCAGGAGTTCGAAACCAGCCTGAGCAAGAGCGAGACCCCGTCTCTACTAGAAATAGAAAGAAATTAATTGGCCAACTAATATATATAGAAAAAATTAGCCGGGCATGGTGGCACATGCCTGTAGCCCCAGCTACTCGGGAGGCTGAGGCAGCAGGATTGCTTGAGCCCAGGAGTTTGAGGTTGCTGTGAGCTAGGCTGACACCACGGCACTCACTCTAGCCTGGGCAACAAAGCGAGACTCCGTCTCAAAAAAAAAAAAAAAAAAAGACCAGACAGCTTGGGCAACATAATGAGACTTGTTCTCAAAAAAATAAAATAAAATGAAATAAACACTGGGATCCTACCATATAAATTTTCCAAATGATAGTCAGCATAGGTCTATCCATACAAGGCAAGTTGTGAGAAGCTCCTACCTGCCTTTCTAACACTGATGGAGGCTGGCCACTGCCACCAAGCCATGGATGGAAACGTGGTCTTTGCCTTTCTCTTCACGACACAAGGGCTGACAGGATGAAGCGTCCAAAGGTGGAAATTGAAGGCGTTACAGTGCCCCTCATTTCACAATAGAGAATCATTGAGTTTGCTCTGTTCGATTAAGCAAACCCTACCCTTAACAAGAATGGCAAGGAGCACGCTGGGAGTGTGACTGGGAAACCTGCTGGCCACCTGGGGAGAGGCTTCCTGCCTGACTACAAGTCTCAGGGTCCTGAATGGGGAGGAAAAGAACCCCTGATACTGCCCACCATGTATGGAGCCAGCCACTCCGTTCGTGTCGTCCCCTTCGACCCTCACGACATCCTTGGAAAGTAAGTACGGGCACAGCCTAATTTTGCTGTTAACGAAACTGAGGTTCGGAGCCCAAAGTTGCTAGCTAATAAGTGACAGAGCTGTGATTTAAACCCAGATCTTTCTCCATCATGCAGCTCTGGATTGCCAGACCTGGGATTCTCTTGTCTCCTCAGTTATACAAAAAGTAACTCCAAGTGTCTAGAGGGACTCACAATCCAACGTCTCACCTACTCATTCTATAGTGACCACTAAGCTCCTACTGTATGCCAAGTGCTGTTCTAGGTGCTGACGACATAGCAGGGAATAACAATGAAGCCCTTGGTTTGCACTGGAGATAGAGAATAAGCACATATATGTACATATACATATATATGTATACACATATGTATCTATGTATATGAAATATGATATAAAATGTCCTGATACAGAAGCGTGAGAGAGAGGGGCACAGAGAGTGACAGGGTGGATTGCATATCAGTTCCTGTGGCTGCCATAACAAATTACCACACACTTGGTGGCTTAAAACAAAGGAAATTTATTCTCTCACAAATCTGGAGGCCAAAAGTCCAAAATCAAAGTATCAGTAGAGGGGTGCTCCCTCCTGAGGCTATAGGAAAGAATCTTCCTTGACTCTTTCTTTTTTTAAAATTTGAGATGGGGTCCCACTCTGTTGCCCAGGCTGGTCTTCAACTCCTTGGCTCGAGGGATCCTCCCACCTCAGCCTCCCAAGTAGCTGGGACTACGGGTGCATACCACCATGCCTGGCCTTTCTTTGTTCCTTGAGCTTCTGGTGGCTGTCAGCACTCCTTGTAGCTGCATTTTGTAGCTGGCATCATCCCAATCTCTGTCTCCGTCCTCACATGGCTTTCTCTTCTGTCTCCACCTGTCGTTCTTTTATAAGGATGGCTGTCATTTGACCCAGATGATCTCATCTCAAAGTCCTTAATTTGATTACATCTACAAGGACCCTTTTCCCCAATAAAGTTATATCCACAGGTTCTGGGGATTAGGCTGTGGACATATCTTTATGGAGGGCTGCCATCCAACACAGAACAGGTTGCTGATCCTGTTCCTCATGAGGTGGTCAGGAAAGCTTTCCCTAATAAAAGGACATTTGGATAGAGAGCTGAATAAAGTGAGGAGCACATAGGGACACCTGGGCCAGTGACCAGATGGGTGACAAGTCCAAGTGCCCCGAGGCAGGAGTGTACTTGGCATGTCTGAGTAACAGGGAGGAAGCCACGTGGTTGGAGGAGCATGAACAAGGCGAGAGTAATATGAGATCAGTTGTGATGAATGACCTTGTTGCCATGTATCATGGCATATGTCCCCTCTCTGAAGGTTACACACTATTTCCATCGTATGGCCACAAAGGGGCCAAGAAGTATGACCCTTGGCAGTATGACCCTTGGCAGTATGACCACACAAGAACAGCACACTGCCAAGGTTCTTCAAAATACTTCAAGAATTCTGGCAGAGTGAACTGTGGGGGCAAAGGGAAACTTCCCCATTGCCCCAGGTTTGCTGAAAGATCAACTCATGATTAAGGCAGATTAATAAGAGAAAGAGGTTTATTTACTGTGTCGCGTGCAGGGGGAGAATCACAGAGTGATTACCCAGTATCCCAATGGTGTCCAGAAATTTATATACCCTTCCTTTAGAGGGGAAGGGGAAATGAGGAATATAGATAATTCTGCTTAGGGGCAATAAATGGTTGCTAGGGAGGATGAATGGATACTTGGGAGAATGAATCAATAGGGGAAACAAACTGACTTGTAAATTAACCTGAGACAGGTATTATATTTAAAATTATTTGGGCCAGGTCTGGTTGTATTCTTGATCTTCTTTCCTGAAACATATTGAGATGACAGGGAGGGGAAGAGAAGTCAGTTGTTCTTTTTGAGGGGTCCATCTGGTTTATGCAGATAGAGGGAAAGCCCCTTCCAAGGCCTATTGATCTCTAAGGGCCTTTAATCCAAAACGCTTTTTATACCAAGGAGTCATGTTTTGAAGTGAAATTTCCTAAGCTCCTTCAGAATTTTAGTATTAAAAAGTAAGTTCCGGCCAGGCGTGGTGGCTCACACCTGTAATCAATCCTAGCACTCTGGGAGACCGAGGCGGGAGGATCGCTGGAGGTCAGGAGTTCGAGACCAGCCTGAGCAAGAGCAAGATCCTGTCTTTACTAAAAATAGAAAGAAATTAGTCGGACAACTAACAATATACAGAAAAAATTAGCCGGGCATGGTGGCTCATGCCTGTTGTCCCCGCTACTCAGGAGGCTCAGGCAGGAGGATAGCTCGAGCCCAGGAGTTTGAGGTTGCTGTGAGCTAGGCTGACACCACAACACTCTAGCTCAGGCAACAGAGTGAGACTCTGTCAAGAAAAGAAAAAAGAAAGAAAGAAAGAAAGAAAAAAGAAAGAAAACAGTAAGTTCCACTCTACCAACTATATACCTACTATTTTATAAATTGACATCACTGAAAGAATATCCCTCTCCCCACATTCCCGGTTGAGCTAGATCATCTCCCCTTGTGTTTTCCTAGATGCTTCACACGTGGGGGCCCCACCCTTGTCATGTCTGCCACCGGTGTGTCTCCCAGCCTACTCGTCACACTCTCGAGGGCAGGAAATAATTCATCCTTATATCATCCACCCACACAGGGCCTGGCATACAACAGGCAAGCGATGAATGTCCATTGAATGAGTGAATGAATGAATGAATAGTGGAGGTCTCATTTCATCCATGCTTGGAATGGTACCCAATCACACTCCAAAGAAACTTTTAACCCTGAAGAGTTTATTTCAAACTAGGAGTAAATGTAACTAAGGATATATTTATCCTGAAACTTGGAGATAGAATAAAATAAGAGGTAGAGCTTTGCTTCCTATTACCACACAGGACAGTAGGAGGCCAGAGGCTCTAGCTCTATTTATGCCATTAGCTGGGTGACTTCAGGAAAGTCACTTAACGATTCAGGGTTCTGAGTCCCCCACAGTAATAAGAGGAGGCTGAAGCTGGTGGAATATGAGGTCCTTCCTCACTCTAGATGCTCCAGGCCTTCTGTGAAGTCCTAGGAGGAAACCTGGCTTTGTGATTACTCATTTACATTCAAATCGTGCACTGATGAGAAGTCTTTGCTCCCCAGGGGCCTCGGCCAGCTGCCCTTAATAACCCAGGCCCCTCCCGAATGTCCAGGCTGGGCTTGAGAACCTTCTTTTCTTCTCGGCAATTCTCACCGCCTAATAATCTCATCTGTTTCTGCTAAAGCTCTGTTCCTTAAACTTTTCTGCTGAAACACCCCCAAAAGCAGAAGAAAGAGACTGACTATTCCAAGAAAGCCTGAGTCCAGGCTGGGGGCTGCCCTCCAGAGACTAGAAATTGAATTTTTAAAAAAGTTTTATTGTTTTCTAGAAATTTATTTTTAGAGCTGTGTTACATATTTAAAATTCATAGGAACTTCATATTCTACCCCACCATGTATCTACTTGTTTTTTTTTTTTAAATGTAATTATTTCCCAAAACCTTTGAGGGAACTCACGGCTCAGTGTTGTCCCGGGTTGGAGGTACCCCAGGCCTCAGGCACAGCACGGTCATGCCCTGAGAGCAGGTCCCAGTCTGAGAGCTGGAGTGACCTCTCCCTTCAGTGAAAACGATGCCCGGAGGCACTTCTGCATGCAGGGAAAGTTAGTGGGACTGACAGGCCTCAATTCATCCTGTGTCCCCTTGCTTCTGACAGGACCCCAAACTCCACCCTTTATTGCTCTCATAAAAGTGAGTGGGACCTTGGGGAAACTTGACTAAACACGAGAGAGAGAGAGAGAGAGAGAGAGAGAGAGAGAAGCACAGAGAAGCACAGAGAAGAAGTACAGACAGGCTGGTCTGGGGGTGGTGGCCTGCTCTGTCCCCAGCTGGCTGTCCCCAGGCCCAGGTAAAGTCCATTCTCCATGCGGAGTTCTCTCTGTGCGGTCCTGGCAGGCCGGGGCGGGCCTTGTAGCCTCCACTGCTTAACTTCTCTCCTCGCTTCCCTGCTCCATCCAGGCTCAGGCCCACCCTGGGCAAAACTGCAGACTAGATTCAAGCTCCTCTTTGGTGAGCTGGTCTCCTGGTTCTGCCCCACACCTCTCCCAAAGCCTGTGTTCAGGACGGACCCCAAAGCTGGTTCCCAGTGAGGTGGAGATGACCCACAGCTTCACATCAAACACAACAAAGGGTCTCTGAGCAGGGATGGAAGCCCCAGACGGCAGGACTGACAGTCCTACGGAAAGATCCCCCTCTGAAGGACGACGGGGGTCTGAATGCTGCCCCCTCCCACCCCCCAAGCATGGCCTCCCTTGCTGTGCTGTTGTCTCCGTGTTGTGCCCACCAGACCAGGCTGCCCGCAGAGGTGCCACTGTCTGACTTGCACACAGGTCCCCTACAGGGTGGGGGGGGCTGTTCTTTATGCTTTATCTTTTAGGAATCGGGAGGCTGTGTAGGGATTAGAAAGCAGCCTCCTCTGGGCACACACAGCCCCTGGCAAAGGTATCCCCTTCCTGCTGCCAGCAGCGCCCAGGAGCAGGATTTAGCTAGTGGAGGGCGGGCTGGGCCTCTGCTCCACTGGCTACTTTGTTCTGGTCGTGAACTGAACGACTGAGGCCTCCGAGGATCAGCGAGCTTTCCTGGTGCCTGGTAGTCCCACCACAGGGCAGGTGTCTTTCCTGGTTCCTACAGAGACCTTGTTCTAGACATCCCTTGACCGATATCATGGATTACGCTTGAGTTTTTCCTCACTGTCACAAAACCCCCTTATGGAAGAAGTTGTCTCTTTTTGCCTAACTTTTAGTCTTGGCTCCAAAACAAACTTACTTTTGTTTCTTCTACTTTTCACAATGTTGGCAGAAAATGCTCTTCTCATTTGCCTCTTATCTGAAGTCTTTTATCTTCTCACTTCCCCTTTCTTTTCTTCCTAGAAACTGCTTATCTCTTGCCATCCCTCAAGCATTTATGGAAAAGTCTCCATGTCACATGGATGTGTCTCCTTAGGAAGGGAGACCTCTGAGGGGCCTAGGCAAACCTCAGGCCTGTCCGTGGGCAAGGGTCACGAGGACAGCCAACCTAGAGGAGCTGGGTTTCTGGGGAAAAAACCTAGAGGCCCCTAAAAGTTCTTACGGCTGTTGCTCAGTGATACGTCTTCAGTACTGATTTGCATAGGACTCTGTCAAATGCTGTTTTGAATTACAAATGAAGAAGAATGTTCCTGTACACCTTACCAAACACAAATGTTTAAAATGACAGCTAGAAGAGTTAAGATAATTTAGAAATTTTTGTGACCTTAACAATTTATTCCTACAGGTTTGGTTGGGGGGTGATGGACTACGGTAGATTAAGGCAAGAGAAAACACTGGATGCTCAGTTGTTCTAAGATATATAATGCTTTGCAAAGCATAATCAAATAGAAAGTTAAAGTATTCCTCAATATCTTTAAAATGTAAACTTTATACAAATTATACTGAATGCAGTCTTACTGCCCTTGGAGTTATTTCTGGCATGTTACACCTTATATAACACATCCATTAAGCTTGACCTCTTGATCAGAAAGCAGAAAGAGAAAAAAGGATTGTGTTAAGATGTTAAGACTGGGCATTGAAAACTCAGGATCCAGAAAGATTATACAATAAGAGGAGAGGGGCAATATGAGTTCCCACCCAAATATTATATAACCCCTCCAAAATATTTAGATCTGCTAATACACATAATATCCCTTTTGATAATTATATTGATTTTTTAAAATTTAAACTAGTTGTTATTAACATGTACAAAAGACTCTTGGGAAAACATTTGGACAATAGGCAAAATGAATGAACCAAACAATTGGTTGAAATTCAACAGTTTAAGAAATAGTGGTGGGGCGCTGTGGCTCACGCTGGTAATCCTAGCACTCTGGGAGGCCGAGGCGGGAGGATTGCTCAAGGTCAGGAGTTTGAAACCAGCCTGAGCAAGAGCGAGACCCGTCTCTACTATAAATAGAAAGAAATTAATTGGCCAACTAATATATACAGAAAAAATTAGCCGGGCATGGTGGCACATGCCTGTAGTCCCAGCTACTTGGGAGGCTGAGCCAGAAGGATTGCTTGAGCCCGGGAATTTGAGGTTGCTGTGAGCTAGGCTGACGCCACGGCACTCATTCTAGCCTGGGCAACAAAGCGAGACTCTGTCTCAAAAAAAAAAAAAAAAAAAATAGTAACTAAAACCTTAAGTGCCAAAAGATTGTATACAATATTACCTTCCCCCTTTTCAACAACTACCATAAACATATGCTTGTTGGGATTACATTCAATAAAACTTGATATAAAGGAAAGCAAAAGAATAAGGAGCATGAAATTCAGAAGGAAGATACCGTGGTAGGCGGAGGCAGGACGAGATGTGAGAGACCATGTGATTAAATGGGTATTATTAAAAAGAGTTTAGCTTTTGTTTTAGATGGTGGCTTCCCTGATACTTACTGCAGTATTAAAACAACTATATAGCCAAGGAAGTAAAGAAAAAGGGAAAAGATAAAATTGAGGAAGTCTAAAAATACACAAATATATGGGCTGGGGTGGCAGCTTGCACTTGTAATCCTAGCTCTCTGGGAGGCCGAGGTGGGAGGATCGTTTGAACTCAGGAGTTCAAGACCAGCCTGAACAAGAGCGAGACCCCGTCTCTACTAAAAATAGAAAAAATGAGCTGGGCATGTTGGCATGAGTTGTAGTTCCAGCTACTCAGTAAGGCAGGAAGATTGCCTGAGCCCAGGAGTTTGAGGTTGCAGTGAGCCACAATGACACCTGCACTCTACCCAGGGCCACAGAGCGAGACTCTGTCCAAAAAAAAGAAAAGAAAAGAAAGAAATATACAAATACATAAAACATACTGGATTTCCAGACTAATATCCCATAAGTGTTCATTGTTGACAATTTCTTGTATATCTTTCCACAACTTATCTTGGTATTTTAAAGCATATTCTAATTTCCCATTTAAAAAGCAATAAATAGCACATATGCCTATAGAAAACAAAATTCTGAAAGTGAAGTCACTTGTGTTAACAATGATCGTAAGGAGAGGCTACTGAGTAAGTTACAATGAATATGGTGCAATAAACCTTTGAAGAGCAGGTTAAGTCTTAAGCAAAGGTCCTCAAAACTATTTGTAATGGAAACCCACAGCTTCCTCCTAGCTTAATTCAAACTGCTCTCCCCTCTGAGCTGCTGGACAGATAAATCCTGAAGCCATTTCTGTCTGACCTAAACTCCTAGGATTAGACAAGGGCAAGGCAGAGGGGCTGGTGAGGACAGAAGACTCTGAACTAATTGTCATCCACTTTCCCACCATCCAGAAAACAACAGATTTCTCAGGATCCAGAATCCAGCAGAAGAGAAACTGACATTTCTCTTTTTTATAACAGAATTGAGTATAAAAACCTTGCAGGTCTATACCCCAAATGGGGAGAACATATTAATTCCTAATGCCTAGTCTCTTCCTAGGACAAATGTCTTGCTTGTCTTTGAACGGAGACCACAGCTCTCAGTCTCCAAGCAAGCTACCCATCTAGTTCCTCCAAAGAAAAGATCACTCAGCCTGTTTCCCAAACAGCCCACTTCCTCAATCTTACCCTAAGGAAGTCACACATCTCACACCACAAGCTTGACCTGCCTGTGGGGAAAGTGGGCAGGAAGTAAGAAGAAAGAGGAAATGACACCCCTAGCAGTTACAGAGAGGGAGGTAGATATCATTGTCTGACCTCGGCCATTGGAATTCTCCACTGTCCCCAACTGGGTGGCCACCATATCTTCAATGAGCAATTAGATTTAATTAACATCTCACCCCACATTTGGATTGCAGCCAGTAGTGTGCTGTTAAATGTTCAGCAACCAGCTCTGTGGAGAAATAGCATCTGTAATAGGCCGATTTCCATGGTGTAAATACACTCAGTATAGCCAATTTCAAGCCACCAATATGATGTCATCAGATGCATTTTGGTAAATGGCTCTATCAGCCAATATTTTACAGCTATGCCTCAGTTTCAGTTACAGTTACAGACCCTATGTTAACAAATGAAAATTATAGGTAGTTTAAAAATCCTTTCTCTACTCTTCTTCCTCCAATAATAAAGTTATATCTCTCTTTCTTAAGAGTCGAGTTTCTAGAAAGAGTGGCGTATCCTTGCTTCTGCCTCTCTTGGGAGGCCACACAGTCAGGTTATCACTCTGTCTACTTCCCCAGCGTGGCTCTGGCAGAAATCACCCAAGGCTTTTGAAGTAGTTTTGAATATATACCCACAAATTCTTTGATACTTCTCTAAAAAGATGAAGTGTAATTCCCTTCCCTTTGAGTGAGTACTGTAGTTAGTGACTGGCTTCTAGTGAATAGAACCTGGCACAGGTGATGGGTTATCATTTGCAGAGTTAGGTTATAAAAAGACTACAGTTCTATGATGGATCACTTGTATGGACAAAGTCATGACTTACGGAGCTTAAAGTAGCCTTGGAGAGGCCCAAATGGAGGACCTGAAGCCTCCAGCCACCAGCTATGTAAGTGAGCCATCTCAGAAGTGGATCTTCCAGCCAGACCAAACCTTCAGAGACTGCAGCCCTGGCTGACGATCTGACCACACACTCAAGAGAGATCCTGAGCCAGAACTGCCCGGCTAAGCTGCTTCTGAATCCTGGCCATCAGGAACTGTGTGAGATAATAAATGTTTGTTAAGCTGCTATGTTTTGGGGTAATTATTTATACAGTAATGGATAACTAGTGCAGCTTTCCTGAGAACGGATACAATGGCTGTGTTTTTACCCTTTGCTTGATTCAAGTTCTTCTATGCATAGTATTTTTTTTTCTTTTTTCATATTGCCTTCTAGAATCATGAATCAATCGCTTCTCGGTCTTTTGGCTAAGATCAAGTATAGTAGAATCATGAATCACTCTTCTCCCTTATCTGGGTAGCCCCACATCTCTTATGTTTCTTGGCCTCCTCCCCGCTGGGCTTCTCCATGTTCTGTCCTCACCCTATTCTCTTCTCTTTCTACATATACTGCTTCATCCACTCTCATGGTTTCGATTAACACTTAGTTCCTTTGAAGGCAGGTGATGACTCAAATTCTCAGAAGCAAATGAAGACTCTATTGCCTCCCGAAGCTGGGAAGCACACTGGCTGGAGTAGCTCACTGAATTCCTAGAAGCTCTGTAAGAACTTGTGCCCCAGGGATAGAACCCAGGATACAACAGTGCCAGGACATTTTATCTCTATCTGTTGTTTCTGCTTGCTTTGTTTTCTCGTTGTTTGCTGAACTCTTTTCCTCATCCAGATAGATTCTGCCTACAAGCTGGAGAAGAAGGCACCCTGACTGTTAGTCCCACTGAGACCATGTGGAATGGCGGATAAGAAGGGATGATGGTCAGATAGAAATGACATTGACATGTGTCCACCGCACTGTCTATAGATGGATGACGCCACCACTGGCCTAGCACTGTCTCCTGAACTCCGGGCGGGCACATCAGCCAGCTCCTGCACACCTCCGGGTAGATGCACGCTGGGCACTGTGTCACAGCTGCCCCCCTTATCTGTGGTTTTGCTTTCTGAGGTTCCAGTTACCTGTCATCAACTGCATGTCCACAAATATTAAATGGAAAATTCCAGAAATAAATAATCCATAAATAACTGTGCACCGTTCTGAATAGCACAATGAAATCTTATGCTGTCCTGCTGTATTCTGCCGGGGACGTGAATCATTCCTATGCCCAGTATGTCCTCCACCAGTTAGCCATCAACATCATCTGTTCCTGATGCTCTTGGTCCCGGACCAAGAGCATCCTGATCCAATGATCCAGCACCGCCTGGAGCAGACGGTCCTCCTCGTGACAATTTGTCAGAAGGTCCATAGCAGCCTAGCGCTATGTCACAATGCCTATGTCATTCACCCCACTCATCTCATCACGTGGGCATTTTATCATCTCACATCATCCCAAGAAGAAGGGTGAGTATGGTACAAGAGAGAGAAAGATCACATTTGTGTAACTTGTATTGCAGTATATTGTTACAGTTGTTTTATTTTATTAGTAGTTATTATTGTTAATCTCTTACTGTGCCTAATTTGCAAATTAAACCTTATCATAGGTATGTATGGATAGGAAAAAATACAGTGCATATAGGGTAGTACTGTCGGAGGTTTCAGCCATCTGCTGGGGTCTTGGAACGTACCCCTGCAGGTAAGGGGGCCCACTGTGGTGTTCCAGCGATGCAGTAACACAGCACCTTAAACTGGTGGCTTAGAACAATGAAATTTATTGACTCAGTTCCCAAAATCAAGGAATTGGCAGGGCCACGCTTCCTCTGAAGGTGTGTAGGAAGGATCCATGCCAGACCTCTCTCCCAGCTTCTGGTAGTTTTCTGGCTGGTGGGTGCCTCACCCCAATCTCTGCTTTCATCTTCACCTGGTGTTCTCCTTGTGTGCATGTCTGTCTCTGGGCCCAAACTTCCTCTTTTTATAAGCGCACAGTCATACTGAATTAGGGCCCACCCTAATGACCTCACATTAACTTGATTATATCTGCAAAGACCCAATTTTCAAGTAAAGTGAGATCATATTTGGAAATACTGACAGGGGTTAGGATTTCAACATATGAATTTGGAGGGAGACACAACCAATGCAGCACCCATTGTCTTTGCCTGTCCTTGTCTCCCTCCCCGATCCCCAAACTGGTTCCTTTCCCCGTGTATCTTACCCTGGTTACAGACATCACCACATGCCCTGTCAGCCAAACCAGAGTCTTCTTTTTCCTTCTGTTTCCAGTCATTCATTAAGTGCTGTCAGGGCTACACCTTAAATGTTTCTTAAATAAGTCCTCTGCCCTCCAATCCTGGGGTGACACTACTTGAGCTCAGGTTCTGTGTATTTCACATCTGGATGTTACAAAGACCTCCTACATGGTCTGTCACCTCCAGTTGTGGCTCTCTCTTCTGCCCCCTGCACTTCCCTCATCTTCCACCAATCCATCCAATACCCAGAAGCCTGCATGATCTGGCCAAACTACAAAGGCTTTTTGACCACTTCAGAACTTTTTCAATAAGTCCCCAAAACTACCAAAGCACAGAGTTCTCAGTAAGGCCCACTAGCCCCCGAGACTGTGGGTCTTTAATAGCCTCAACTCTGGCCATTCTTTGCTCTAAGCTTCACCTGCTCTGAAAGGCTTCCTGTTCCCCTAAGACGGAGCCTCTCCTCCTGCCCACTGTCCATCTGCCTGCCATGCTCCTCATTCTTTAAAGCTCAGATCAACAAGTCCCTCTGGGAAGACTTCTGTGCCTGGCCCTCAGCTGCCTTGCTCACAGCCCCTCTGTGGCCACCTTTGGTCCAAGGCTGCACCTCTGTCCTTGCTTTGCCTAGCAAGGCTGTCACCACCCAGCGGCCCAGATCAGCAACCAGAACCAGCACCCCTGCAGAACCCTGCTAGTGTGCAGGGCTCCCTCTCTGCTTTGGGGGAGCTTCAGAGTGTCCTGGTGGACACTGTGAGAGGGACACCAATCAGAGTAATCACACAGACCCCAAACCGAGTCTTGGGCACAGACAGGCAGCAATGGGCGAGGTACTAGACACTGACCATGCGACTCCTCCCTGGTACCAGCAGGGGTACTGCCTGGCAGAGCCCCTCCCCCAGGCAAGGGGAGGCTGGGCAAGTTACCAGGCAATAATGACTCAGTTCCCGTGGCCCCTGGATCTGGACAGGGTCCTGGCCGAGGCACTTTGCTAGACCCCTAGCCCAGACCCTCCCTCTTAGCAGCTCTCTCCCTTCATGGGCAACTACAAAACGGGCCAAGTAAATCCCAGAAATAGCCATGTCAGACCATTCAGTTCCCGTTACATAACAATGGAGTGGTCTTTTAGACCTTAAGCTCTGGAAGGACAGGAACTGTGCCTTCACCTTTGTAGACCTAGTGCTAGGCTCAGTCACAGACACAGAGACGGAGAGTGTACCAGCAGCTGTCATTTATTGAACACTATCTATGTTCCAGACACTGCTATGAACTTTATGTGTACTCAATCTTTAATCTTCACAATAGTTTTTTGTGTTTTTTTTTTTTTTTTTTTTAATTTTTTGAGACAGTCTCACTGTGTTGCCCGGACTAGAGTGCAGTGGCGTCATCATAGCTTACCGCAATCTCAAACTCCTGGGCTTAAGTGATCCTCCTGTCTCAGCCTCCTGAGTAGGTGGGACTATAGGCGCAGCTACATCTGGATAATTTTGCTAATTTTTGTAGAAATGGAGTCTCACTATGTTGCCCAGGCTGGTCTCAAACTCCTGGTTTCAAGTGGTCCTCCAGCCTCAGCCTCCCATAGTACTAAGATTACAGGTGTGAACCACCATGCCCAGCCTTCACATCAATTTTATGAAGTTAGGGCTATTATTATCCCTCCATTGTGCAAATGGAGCCACTGAAGCACAGGGAGATTAAAGAATGTGTCCAAGGTTGCATACCTAGTAAGAGGCAGAGCAAGGATTTGAACCTCTCTGGCTCTAGAGCCTACATTCTTAGCTTTTACAGTCTATGGCAACCAACTAATATTGGTTAATCTTTACAAACAAAATTAATATGTTAACACAAAATCACTTTTGGGGCCCCAGGAAGGTTGCCTTAAGACTGTAGGTTTTCATCATCTAGAGCAGCTGAAACACGAAACTCCTGTCAGGGAAGCACAGACCACGGGTACTGAGAAACCACAGAGAGAGACACCTACAGTGTTTCACCTGTAGGTCTCCCCAAACCAAAAGCCACAAGGGCAAAGGCTCGGATGCACCAGGATAAATTTGTGATGGAGCCACTTCTCACGTGGGCCACTGTCATGGGGGTCGAATTGTCCCCCTAACAAACAGATATGTTGGAGTCCTAACCTCCAGTACCTCAAAACACAACCTAATTTGAAAATAGGTAATCAAGTTCAAATGAGGTTATTAGGGTGGCCCTAATTCAATATGACTGATGTCTTTATAAAAGGGGGAATTTGGACCCAGAGACAAACACACGCACACAAACACCATGTGAAGCTGACGGCAGAGAGCAGGCTGATGCATCCATCTACAAGATAAGGAGCGCCAGAGATGGCCAGCAGACAGCCAGATGCCAGGTGCGAGGCCTGGAACAGACACTTCCTCACACACAGCCCGAGGAAGGAACCTCCCCTGCTGGCACCATGCTGCCAGACTTCTGGCCTGCAGAACTGTGAGACAATACATTGGTGCCGTGTGAGCCCCCAGTTTGGTGGTGCTGTTACCGCAGCCCTAGGAAATTACTGCTTTTCTTAGATGCTGCTGGGTGATTGGAAGCTGGGTTGACATATTGATGGCACATGATTCTCCTGATCAATAGAGGGAGGCCAGCAAGGGAATGAAAAAGCAACAAAGGTAGGGATAAATGGCATAAATCACTGTGGGCTGAGGAGGGCTTCATAAGATCTCTGGCTTGACCTGCTGTCTCGAAAGGCAGATACGATTGGGGTGAACAGAGAGGAGAACACTGTAGGAGGAGGGTCTGGCATGAGCAAAGGGGCAGAGGGCAGGAGTGTGTGGTGCCCAAAGACCAGGAAGTAGACCTGCATGACCAAAGGCACCGCTCTACTGTAATCCTAGCACTTTGGGAGGCTGGGAGTTCAAAACCAAATGTGTCACTCTGGTAGAGAGGAATTTGGATGGCAATAACTTACGAAAATGAAAATCTTAAAAAATGGCATGATTGCATATGCCAGACATCAACACAGAGTGCATATAAAACCATTTCTTCATTAAACAAGGGTTCCTCGATGCTTACGGTGTTTGCGATACTCTGTCAAGTGTGGGCGTAATTCGTGAAATCTCAAGGCAAACAAAATGCTGAGGTTTCAGCCAGCCTTCATCTTTGATGACAGCAATAGTCAATTTGACTTTCCAATTTACTGTCAATTTTTAGTTTGGCTGAGTGATTTCTTTAAATAATCCCAGTGCTAAACTCCTCCGAATACCTTGAATAAGGAAACAAGGTTTTTATTAAGGGACCCTAGATCTATGTATAAGATAGTCACCTAATCCTATAAACACACAGAGTTACCATATCTAATACTATCAGAGGATTTTAAAAGGAAATCACTATTTTTTCACTAGAGCCTTCCTGAAGTCCTTCTGGTAAAAAAAAAAACCGGGGATGAAATCAAGCCCTCTATAAACATATTTTTTTAGTTAATGGATGTCAATTTTCAGGTTGGAGGTTTATTAAATGTCTCTTATGTACTCTTCAATTTTTCCATAATCACCACCTGTTTTATTTAATTCTATGACTGCCCAGTTAGACTGCTAATGTAAGTATATTTACTTTACCTTTAGTCAATATTTGATATTTTTAGTAAATGTTATGCTATTATACTGCTTAAACATTTATTAAGTAGTTAAAACTGAGTCTTTACCTCATTTAGTATTTATCTTTGAACAGACCAGATACAACATAGAAAGTCACCACAGGATGCAGACCGTATTTTTAGTGTACCTAACCAAAAGTCATTCTGCATGCCTGCAAAGGTGTCAACTGGAGCAGTTCAACAAAGAGGAAGCCTATTTATTAATGACCCTAACTCCGAACCTCACTGGAAGGAACTAAGTAATCTTTAACTAAATTACAAATGAACTTTTAATTGATCTGAAAGCATATGCTAAGTATGTAAATAAACTCACACCAATTTAATACCTTGAACAATTCCTCATATTCTACATTTTTTCCCATTGGGTGAAATTCTGAAAATCCACTATTTGTTATCCTATAGCCACAGTGAGTCAGCTTGTGTGTGGCCAAAACAAACTCATAGAAGCGGGGAAAGGAGAGGTAAGACTCACTTCCTTGACACCAGTAGAGCTTCCCATTCCGCTGAGAAGGAAGGAGGGAGGAAGAAGCCCTAGTGAGTAGCCTGTGGACCTGGAACCCACAGATCGTTCATCCTGCAAACATTTGTGAAGCATGTACTACATGCCAGGCACTACACCAGGTGTTGAGGCCGTGATGCTAAATAAGACAGACGAGGTTCCTGCTGGCTTGGGGAAAGACAGAAAATGGGCAACTAAACAAGAAAAAATTCAGATGCTGATCATTATAAGAAATTTTAAATAGGGTAATTTGATAGAGAGTTGATTTGTGTCTGGATTTGAGGCCAGGGAAGACCTCTCTGAAGAGGAGACGGCTAAGCCCAAAAGATTGAAGGATCCAGCCATGGGAAACTCATGGAGAGAGCATTCCCAGCAGAGGACGCAGTTAGTGCAAAGGTCCTGAGGCAGGGAAAAACTTGGCAGCTTCTGAGAATAAAAAGAAAGTCTATCTCCTGCCTCCAAAAAATGCTCAATGATCATGTACTATTTTATAATGAGAAAAAATACTATTTTGAAAAAAATTCATATCCTTTAACACTTGTGGGCATTAATATTTTGTGTATATGGGCATTAATCTTTTTTTTTACACACACACACATATACTTTATTAGTTTCCTCTACAAGAGACAATAACATCAATCTTTTAGAACAGAAATCTCAGGTCATTTGAGAGGCTAAACAGATCCAAGGAAGGAAGATGAAAATTAAATACCTAAATGAATCCAAAGGCACTACTATTATCACCTAAAAGCTACTGCTGCAGTGGTAGTAGGCTAAGGAAGATTAAGCTACAGCAAATCATCTAATGTGAATGTTAGCAATTACATAGCAGGAAGCAAGTTTGCTTTCCAGAAGACTATGGTACAATGATCATTTGAGCCCAAGAGAATATTTGGCCAGGAAAAGGTGGAGATGGACGAAGGTAAGCCAATGGAAAGGAACAGGTACAAAGAATCAGAGCTACACAGTCAAGCAGATGGTGATGGATCAGGCAGGCTTCTTCCTCCCAAGAAACATTTGCTGCACCAAGTGCTGCCCCCCATGCCCCTCCCCCATCCCCATCCCCCACCCCCAACCCCACCCAATGGCTGTTCAATCTGAGCTGCCTGGGCCTGCCTTATTGGGTGCTCAGCTACCAGGACTAGGCTTAAGGCAGCCCAGAGCTCTTGCTGAAATTTAGCATAGATCTTGGAGACCGTGTCCCACATGGGTTGACTCTGTTGCTAGATGTTCTGAACAAAGAAAACCCTGAAGCATTCACATGCAAAGTCTGAGCTTCCTCAAACACAATCAAACACTTCTATACAACACCTTCAAAAGTCTAAAATCTTGCAGCAGCTGAGCTATAGTTAAAGCTTCAAGGCTCACAAAATCATCGAGGAAGCCAGAATAAAACAATGCAGGTAGGAATCCTAGCAGTTAATCTCAATCTGTCTTTCCCCATTTAGGATAAACTCTAATAGTTGATGGGGGATGTAGAAAGCTACGCTGGAATAAGTTGGGTCTTCTGCGGAGCTTTTCATCAAATACCAAGGGAAAATGGGGGCGGGGGCAGAGTTGATTTTATTTTTAAAAAGCTTCAGAAGTTATTCTTTTTTTTGCCCGGACTAGAGTGCTGGGGCGTCAGCCTAGCTCACAGCAACCTCAAATTCCTGGGCTCAAGCAATCCTTCTGCCTCAGCTTTCTGAGTAGCTGGGACTACAGGCATGTGCCACCATGCCTGGCTAGTTTTTTCTATATATTTTTAGTTGGCCAATTAATTTTTTTCTATTTTTAGTAGAGACGGGGTCTCGCTCTTGCTCAGGCTGGTTTTGAACTCCTGACCTTGAGTGATCCACCCACCTTGGCCTCCCAAAGTGCTAGGATTACAGGCGTGAGCCACCACACCCGGCCAGAAGTTATTCTATTTTAAACGTACATGGCTGAATGGACATGGTAAGAAACAAATTCCCCATTGTGAGTTCTCCTGATGGCTTCTTCAAGGATCATGGAGATGTCAGTCACCTGTATTTTGGAGCAATGCTTCATCTTGTCCTCCTGAAGTATGGTATTGGTGACTACTACCGCTTCAAAGCATGTGTTGTTTGATGCAAGAAATGGCTGAACCAGAAAAGATTCCATGAGTCAAGATAGCATAAACTCTGGTGGCTCCAGCTGAGAGAAGTTTGTCAGCTGTGTGGCAGATTGTGCCACAAGCATCAGCCATGTCATCAACAAGGATGGCCACTCGATCCTTCACATCTCCCACTAGCACCATGCGGTCCACTTCACTGGCCTTCTTCCGTTCTTTGTGAATCAAGGCAAAGTCCACATTCAGCCAGTCAGCAACGGAGGTTACTCTCTTAGCTCCACCAGCATCAGGCGAGACAACAGTGCAGTTCCTCCACTCAGAGAGGTTCTCCCTCACCCCACTTCAGGACAGCTGCCTCTGCATACAAATTATCGACTGGGATATCAAAAAAGCCCTGTATTTGAGAAGCATGTAGGCCCATGGTGATAATATGATCTCCATCTGCCACAGACAGCATATTTGCAACAAGTTTGGCTGAAATTGGAGCCCAGCCCTTATCCTTCCTATCCTGCCGGGCATACAGGAAGCATGGGAATACTGCAGTAACCCGGCTGGCTGAACAATCTTGCAGGCATTAATCATGATCAAAAGCTCCATTAAATTGTCGTTGATTTCACCACAACCACTCTGAACAATGTAGACATCCTCTCCACATACACTTTCGCCAATTTCCACACAGGTCTCCTGGTTGCTGAATTTCTTAGTCACGACCTCGCCTAGCTCCAGGCCGAGGCAGTCAGTAATCTTCTGGGACAAATTCTGGTGGGAGCTGCCGCTGAAGATTTTAGTATTCGGCACCTTGGCCAACTACCTTAGGCATTCTTCCCTAAGCGATCACTGCTGCGGCAGAGACAGGAACCGAAGTCGGCCCAGAGACTCAATACTAACCTCTTCGCACTGCCACTCCGCCGTCTTTTGTGGGCATTAATCTTAATAAAATTCTCAATGTAGAAAAAAAACTTTCATGCACACTGATATTCACAACAAGGTCATTAATAATAGTGAAAACAACAGAAACAACCTAAATGTTCTACAACTGGTGAATGGTTATATGAATTGCAGCATATCCATTTGTTGGGGATTATATAGTCAAAGTTATTGAGACTTTTGAGATAGTGCTAAATGAAAACAAGCAGAATATAAAAATGATGATCTTGGCTTTATAGAAATAAAACATTAAAAAAGGACACATAGGAATGTTTAAAGTGATTATGTTTGGGGGTAGAATAATTTTCTGTCTATTCCTGTCTATTTTCCAAATTTCTTTTAATGGACATGAATTACTCTCAAGATTAAAAAAGAACTAGACTTAGGCTGGGTGCGGTGGCTCACGCCTGTAATCCTAGCTCTCTGGGAGGCCGAGGCGGGCGGATTGCTCCAGGTCAGGAGTTCGAAACCAGCCTGAGCAAGAGCGAGACCCCGTCTCTACTATAAATGGAAAGAAATTAATTGGCCAACTAAAAATATATACAAAAAATTAGCCGGGCATGGTGGCACATGCCTGTAGTCCCAGCTACTGGAGAGGCTAAGGCAGGAGGATCGCTTGAGCCCAGGAGGTTGCTGTGAGCTAGGCTGACGCCACGGCACTCACTCTAGCCTGGGCAACAAAGCGAGACTCTGTCTCAAAAAAAAAAAAAAAAAAAAAGAACAAGACTTGAGCCTTTATTTTATTTTATTTTTTTAGTGAGGAAGGAGGTTGAGTTTCCTTTTTTTTTTTTGAGACATAGTTTCACTCTGTCACCCTGAGTAGAGTGCAGTGGCCGTCATTGTCATCATAGCTCACTGCAACCTCCAAATCCTAGGATCAAGTGATCCTCGTGCCTCAGCCTCCCAAATAGTTGGGACTATAGGCATGCAACACCACGCCGAGCTCATTTTTCTATTTTAGTAGAGAGGGGGTCTCACTCTTGCTCAGGCTGGTCTCCTGAGCTCAAGCAATCCTCCCACCTTGACCTCACAGAGTGCTAGGATTACAGGTGTGAGCCACCACACCCACCCAAGACTTGGGCCTTTAAATAAAATAATCCTTTGTTTCCTCTCTGCTTTGGCACTTCCAAACTTTTTTTCCCCATTCCTATCCTCCACCTTAGCCCTTGCTTAGGAGTGTGTGTGTGCATGGGCTCTTTCGAACGCCACTGCAATAGACGGATGTAACTGTGGATGTAAATAAATGCATCAGGGAATACATAAGTACCAAAGAGCTGCACGCTACATACTCAGAATGCTGTGAGTGCTGATCATACTGGGCCATGCTGTCAGCCCAGCGAGCACACTGAGCAGCTATCATATGATACGTGAAAGGAGTAAAGGAAGAAAATGGTGGCGGGAAGAAGAGATTTTGGTATCCTGGTGGGGAGAGAACTCCAATACGAGAAGGGGAAAGGCTAAAAGTTAGTCATGGCTGTGGGTCTAGAATCCAGAAACACGGGAGAACGAGGGTTTGAGTAGTGCCACAGGTCAGATTCCCTAGAAAACACTCTGAGAGGGAGCTTTCCGAGCAGGTAATTTGTTGGTGATGTGCGTTCAATTGAGTCCCTCCAAACTCCCACGCCTGTGACTGTGGCCTTATCTGGAAACATGGCCTTTGGAGGTGTAGTTAAGTTGCATTCATACTGGATTAGGGTGAGCTGCTGTGTGTGGGCCGCCCTAAATCCAATATGACTCATATCCTTATAAGAAGGGGGAAATTTGGGCATAGACACATGTACAAGAAGAATACCATGTGACAATGCAGAAAGAGGCCACAGTGATGCACCTCATAAATTCAAACTTCATATTAGTGGGGAAGGAAAAAACTTTCCTCTACCCTCTTATGTTAAGTGACTGGGGCCTATAAGTTAAACTGACAAAAGAAAAATTAACAACAAAAAAAGCATAATTTTTTTTAAGAGACAGGGTCTTGCTATATTGCCCAGGCTTCCCTCTAGCTCCTGGGCTCCAGCCATCCTCCCACCTCAGCCTCCCAAGTAGCTGGGACTACAGACTTATGCCACCATGCCTAGTTACAAATTTTATCTGATGTTAATACTGTAATTTTTTTATGTACAAAAGTCCTCAAAGAAAAGAAAAAAAGACCCAAGGAGGCAGTTAGGCCCAGGGGCTTATACACCATTTTAACAAAGGGCGACAAATTTGTAGAGACATGACAAGGCAAAGGAAAAGGGGTTTGGGCTTCTAGGGGTGATAAACTGCTGGCAGGTAAATGTATGGGGGAAAGTAATGACAGGGCTTATTTTAGTAAGGTTTGTTCGTGCAGATCCATCTCAGTGCTGATTTTCCGTCTCCCAGAGAAAAGGGTTGTTCTCCTCTTGGTACACGAGAAGGGAGGGAAAACATTTTCATAGAAGGAAACTTATGTCCTGCTCTCAGGCTGGCGGGAGGAAGGCAAAGAGCCCTTTCTGCATTGGCTGCTTCTCACTTGCCTTCAGCTCAAGACAATCTTTATGACAAACTGGCATGTTTCGAGGTGGCGTATTCTGGGCCCCTGCAGTCTGCAAGTCTGGAGTAGTGAGGGGAGAGGAGGGGTGTGCCCAGGTTCCTGACCTGGAGCGAGGTGGGAAGTGGTCGCACCACTCACTCATGCAGCAGAAGTGCGCAGGGACAGGGGGAGGACGGGTCCAGACAGGTGTGGCAGAGTCAGAAGTCACAGGCGGAATGATGGAAGGCTGTGCCCAGCGAGTGTGGTGCTGGAAGCACTCAGGGGGAGCAGTCCTGAGTAGGAGCGGGGTCCGGCATGTGGCCACCATACCGAAGAAGATAAAACTCCTTGGGAATGAGCAGTGCACAGGCCTGAGAGCTGCGGGTGTTGGATGGGCTGTCAGCATGGACACAGAAGCTGCCCAAGATGCGGCCTCCCTTCCTGACGTTGCCGCTTCACCTCCCTGGAAGCGCACGCGGCGATGAGTCATGCCTCCCGGCGTTGGTCATCTGCACGATCTGTGAGCGTTCACGCCTCTCACATCATTTTGCAAGTTGCTGATAGGCCTAAGCCAAATGCTTACCCTGAATATGGCTGGAGAGTCCCAAATACGCCTTTTCAGTAGTGAAGGATTTTGTTTCATACAGTTAGGAAGAAGTGTCGAGATAACGTTCCACGCATCCACGGGACAATCCCTCCCCTCCAGTTGCTTTCCTGCGACCTCTGGACCATGATGAATGGCAGAGGGAGAAAGGTGAGGTATTTATATTGTAGTTTATTTCCTGGATTTTATAATGTATAGGTGAATCATCTCCCCCCCAAATCTACCAAGCCCAGGCCTTGTAAACATTAAAAGGCTCTACTTCTCCCAATAAGATACATGCAAAATGCAAAAAGGCTCTTGGGCTTTCTAGCCGTGATGTTTTCTGTTGCACTTGGACCTGAAATCTCAAATTTCATATTCAAGTCCGGGATGGGAAAGGGAACGGGAGGGAGGGCAAGAGACAGGCTGAGGAGGTGCTGCTGTGGGTGGACAGACTGGAACGGCACAGCGCTGAGAAGATTGAAGACCAACTGAGTCAGATGAGCTGGACTCTCGCCCAGGCCCTGCGCTTCTTAGCTCTGTGCACCGGGCGAGTCACTGAACTCGGGTTGCCCGCTTAGTAAGTGGGGGTGTACTAGTGTACTATGCCTGGTTTATCTGGGTTATTATGGCAACAAGGTGAGACAATGAATGGGAAAGTGCTTTGTAAACTCTCAGCCATTAGAGATGTACATTCTTTTTATTAGGGAAGAAACTGCCGGGCCTGTGTTTCAGACACTCAGCAAGGCTTTGTTGCATGTTGACTCTTTGCACATCACAAAATCCTTTGAAAACCAAGGGCTAAAAAGCTGCTTGATTCTGGTTACTGAGAAAACCTGTTTCTGCCCAGTCTAACCTAAGCCTGGGCCTCCTCTGGACCCTTCATAGCACCAGATGGCAGTGAAAAAAATCTTAAAGAGTCGTTTTACATTTCATGGAAGTCTCGGGGCAGGAGAGTGCAATGCAGAAAGAGGAATTACACTCCTCCAACATCCAGGGAAACACTCGAATACTCTCTAGACAACCTTCTCCATAGGCCTGTCACGAGGGCGGCTGCTTGCCCAAATCCTTCTCATCTTCCCCCAAACTCCTGCCTCCTCCACCTCTGCTCCCACCTCTCACTGGCCTTTTTCATCCCTATGTGGGTGGTTTTCTGATGCTCCTCTCACCTGTAACCCGAACTGCTCAAGGCAGCTCACAGCTCAGCTTTGTAGGTGCATTAGAAGGAAAGTTGTGAATACTTTTTTTCCAGTGATGCTTAATTCTCCAACTGCCTCTGCCTTGATGTATGTGCCCAGGCAAGGCCAGAGGAGAAAGATCTCGAAGCCTCACCACCCATTCTCCTGCAGTCCTGGGGGGAGCTTGCTAGCTCAGGACAGCTGTCTGCCCTCGGAAACTAGAGTCCTTGGGGAGGCTGTTGGCCCCTCACGGTAGCTCACTCCCTCCCTTGTCCTCAATAACCACTGCTCACACTCTGAGTCCCCAGGCAGGTAAGTGACTCACAAACTATTCAGGGAAGGTTAGCTGTTAAGGTTACTGACGTTGTGCTATGGGCTGTGGGGGTATTCAAGGGAGCTATGACTCAACTCTGCCTTGGAGAACCTTAAACTCTATCAATCCAGGTGGATAGTGTTTCTTTCTAGGACTCACAGAACCTTAAATCTAGACAAGAACTCAGGAGAACAAAGGTCCAGTCCTCTGCCTTTCAGCAGGAAAAATTCTTTAATTTACATATAAAGTCCTTGGGTCTTGGGCAGGTTAAGTATTTTTCTCAAGATCACACATTTGGCTGAAGAACCAGGTCTTCTCCTAGGTTTCTTGTTCTCCATAAGACAATATGTATGTGCTTTCTGTTCTTCAAAAAGTAGCATTTGCCTTCTAAAATTGCCCCGTACAAAGTGGTGAAAATTGATGACTCTATTTTTTTGACTTCCAATAAGATATTTGGGTTATCTCAGACTGAGGCTAATTAAAATCCCAGAGCTGTGTCTCCAAACCAGTGCTGAGCCAGATGACAGAGGATGAAGTGGACTCCATTCATCTCGAGGGGCAGAGTTGTATTATTAAGGAGGAGGGAAAAAAATTATTAAACAATATACCCAAGGTGATGATCTATCTAAAAAATATATATATATAAAACAACAGCATGATAACAAAGGAAAGATTTTGAATGGATTAACAGCATTTTCTTTTTTTTAAAAGTGGCAGGTTGAAAAGAAGCAGAAGGAAGTAGCCTCAAAGAATGTAAGTACAAAGACATATTGATTAAGAAATGAGGGTAGTAGGCCAGGCGTGTGGCTCACACCTGTAATCAATCCTAGCACTCTGTGAGGCTGAGGTGGGTGGATTGTTTGAGCTCAGGAGTTCAAGACCAGCCTCAGCAAAAGTGAGACCCCATCTCTACTAAAAAAAATAATAGAAATAAATTAGCTAGACAACTAAAAATATGTATATATATAAAATTAGCCAGGCATGGTGGCGCATGCCTGTAGTCCCAGGAGGCTGAGGCAGAAAGATTGCTTGAGCCCAGGAGTTTGAGGCTGCTGTGAGCTAGGCTGATGCCATGGTACTCTAGCCTGGGCAACAGAGTGAAACTCTGTCTCAAAAAAAAAGGAAAAGAAAAGAAATGAGGGTAGTTCTATGAAATAAATAGAAAAGAAAAGGCAGGCCAGGTTAAAACTCTACCATGTCAAGGAATTAGTGAAGGTGAAGATCCCTTTTCCTTCTTTTTGGTCTCTTGCTCTAGGGCAGGCACTATCACTTTCTCCCTCTCTCTCTCTCCCTCTCTCTCTCTCTCTCTCACACACACACACACACACACACACACACACACACACACACGGCTAATATTGTGAGTGCAGCACAAACCACCGCATCAAAGCTCATAATCATTCTATCTCAGGGTTGCTCAAGTCTGACAGCTCTAGCTACAACTCCGGAACTTCAGAAGGCTTATTCGAAGTGCTGTTCAAATGCTGTGGGCTACAAAAGCCTCTGGACTTCTCTACTTCTTGCCTTTAAACTCAGTTGAAAACTCCTTTTCTTCTTCCCCTCTCCCGCTGAGATGGCAGCCTGTGATACCATTAGTAGTTCTAAGGCAGTGAACGCTGTCCTGCTGCTCAATTGACCAGTAGCTTAAATCCACCTGCTGGACTCCAGGGTGTCAGGAAACACATCGGAAATCTGCCCTCGCGGTTACTCAGGAAGACTCATAATTGTGCTGGCCATACTTTCGTTGACTCCTCTCATGGCATCGTTCTTCTCATGCTCTTTTCAGATCCATCTCATTATTTCCTTTTAATTAATAGACTTATTTTTTTAGTAGTTTTAGGTTTATAAAAATATCAAATAGAAATTATGAAGTTTCTGTATATCTCCAACCCCACCCTTTCCAGACCCCTATTATGTTATTAACATCTTGCATTAGTGTGGTACATTTGTAATAATTGATAAACTGATAATGAGACCTTACTACTAGCTCAAGCCCATAGCTCACATTAGGTAGGGTTTGCTCTTGGTGTCGCACATTCCATCAGTTCGGACAAAAGTATAACGACATGTATTCACCATTACAGCATCATACAGAATAGTTTCACTACTCTAAAAACATGCTGTGCTCAACCTATTCATCCTTCAATTTGTAAAAAATGCAGTAGTGTGCAAAGTGCAATAAAACAGAGTACCTGCCTCATAAGGAAAGTAACTTTGAAATGCCCAATCTGCCTTTTGTTGTTGGTTCTGCTTTCTTTAGTCACTTTTGTCTACAAAACCAACCCCTGCCCCCTGCCTCAGCTCATTGGAACACTTATTCTATTTTTATAGAGTAAAGTGTTGCCCAACTCTAGAATCACAATAAAGCCAGTTGACATCTTTAAATCAAATTTGTTGTAATTTTGTCTTTTGATAGATCCTCCTAAAGATCTATCTATTCTTCTAAACTAAATGTGTTCTCTATCTTCCCCCCCACCCCCGCTCCCCACTCCATTTCCTTGGAAAGGTCTTTATTTCTTTGTTTTATATACATCTGTTTTATTTGGGTATTGCTATTAGAAGAGATTAGACAATAACTCTATATTATATGACTAGCTCTGGAATCTAAATCACAGGCTTTGGAGCCAGACATTCTTAGTTCAGAAGGCAGAACTAACCATTTACTGCTGTATCACCCTCAGGTAAAATCATAACCTCTCTCTGACTCAGTTTCCCCATCTGTAAAATGGAGAAATAATACCACCCACCTCATATGATGAGTGTGATACATAAGTAAGATGATGTATGTAACATGTTGGCATGATACTTAGGACATAGTAAGCACTCCGTAGATATTACTGCTTAGTATTATGAAAAGACTGACATCAGACCAAGAACAAGAACCAGTTTTCTGCTCACATGTCTCCAGACACCTCATTCAACAGATGTGTGCAGCTTTCATACAATTATATTGGGCTGTTTCTCATGCTCATTAGCAATATCTCATCTAGAAGAGTTTACAAAAACAGAGTTTACAAAAAGGTCTTTCCTGATCTTTTTCTTTTTCCTTTTCTTTTCTTTCCTTTCTTTCTTACTTTTTTTTTTTGAGACAGACTCTTGCTCTGTCACTCAGGCTGGAGGACAGTGGCATGATCACAGCTCACTGTAACCTCTAATTCCTGGGCTCGAGCAAGCAGAAAGGTCTTTATTTCTGAAAAATGGAGAAAAGGAAGCCTCTATATGCAAACTTTCAAGGGCCCTAGGAAGGAAGCCAAACAAACCAGAGTCCCGAGACAACCTGGCGATTCCAGTTCTAAGGAGAATCAACTGCTAGCACCGATGGCACTGGACCCAGAAAACCATGTCAGTTGGCCTCTGCAGAACCTACCATGGAACATGCAGGGGCCCAGAGAGAGCTTCTTCACCCTCTGAAGGTTCGCTGAAAAGCAACTGACGTAGGACAAATTCATAGGAGAAAAAGCATGCAAATTTATCTGATTGTAATTTTATAGGACATGGGAACCTTCAGGGGAAACTGTCCATTTTTATGCTTAGGTTCAACAAAGTATGCACAGTTGTGTGGGACTCTGATTGGACAAAAGGACATGATCTCATGCTAACAGCCCAAGCAGGGAACCCAGCAAGGCCTGTCTGCTCGGATTCTTCCTGGCCTCTCTCTGCAACATTTTTTCCTTCTGGGTGTGAGACATGGCCCTCTCTGGAAAGTGGCCTACAATCAAATAAGGTAGGTCAGAGACTTTCTTTATGACCAGTTTTTACACAGAAAGGTGGTGGTAGGGGAGGTTAGAGTAATGTCTTTCGGTTTTATGGCTGGCTTTGGGGAAAAGGGGCTCAGGTTTTTACGACCCACCTTGGGGAAGATGAATTCTAGTTTCCATGGCTAGCCTCACAGGAGAACGAGGGACCAGGGACAGGAGGGCAGGAGAAGGTCAGGGAGAAACTTTTTCATCGGAAGCTGCTCCTGAGGCCTTTATTTTGCAGTATCATTTTCTGAGCCCCAATAAGCATCATGTAAGAATCTGGAAGCTGCAAGTAGATTTTAAACTGAGAGAGAGATCCCTTCACACCAGCTGCTATAATAAAAAAAGAAAATATAAATATAAAAAGTTAAAAAAAAAGAAAAAACAAAATAAAATAAAATAAAAATAAATAAATAAATAGAGAGAGAGAAGTGCTCCAAACACAGTGGCGAGTGCAGTAGTGTGCAGTTGCTCATCTGCTCCATTCACAGGGCCCAAGAAAACAGTGGCTGAGAAGCCAACGGGCCAGCTGGTCCCTGTCAGCCCGTGAACACTGCATGCAAAAAGCATTAATAAATCACGTCTAAGAGAGTTAAAAAGGGATATGGCTACATCTTACAAATTAATGTTCATAATTTTCCACGTCGGCTCATCCCTGGACAATATTAAAGAAACTGGTGGTGTTATCTGACGCATCCCAGACCACCAGAAGAGACAACATGTGCAGCATCAACCACGATCCCACATGTACATTTGCACGGAGAGCTCAGAAAGACGGAGAAGTAGCTAAGGAATAGAGCCCCAAGATTCGGTGATTCCAAAGAGGAGTCTAAAATCCCTGTTCTCAACTTGACTGTTCACATTTGTCCTGATTACCCTGGGGAAACTGGATGAACTCGTTGGACAGGTTTTACCCATTTGCTAGCTTTTCACTGTTGCCAAATATAGGTCCCAGGCATTGTGTTTAATCGCTCACTTACTGTCTTGCCTTTCTGAGTCTATTAGGCACAATGAAATAGAAGGAAATGACCCCTGTGACATTTTAATGCACAGCACCCATAAAATCAGCAATAGTGGAGCCAGTCTATTGTGCAAGACCAAGAGGATTCACCTAACAGGTGAGCTGCTGCCCTCCTATCTCCCCCCCATGTGATTCAAAATAAAAGTAAAATTAAACCATAAAATAAATATAAGAGAGTTCAAAAAATTCTGACATTTCTTATGATGACTAAATCAACACTTTTATATTTGTATATTAAATAATGTTTTCTTTCCAAAGTCTCTCTCTCTTCCCTCCATTTCTCTCTCTCTGACTCAGCTGCTGGTAACCTTAGTAAGAGCTTGTAGCTGACTTCAAGATCCCAAATGTAAGGTCTCAGCTACACCCTGGGATCCATTTGGTAACTACCCAGAACCAAGAATGACCCAGATGAGTCCTGAGACTATCAAAGAATGCTAACAAAGCCCCCATTGACAGACATCATTAATTCTTAGCAGTTTTCCATCATCTGCCCCCATCTCTTCTATTACAAACTAAATAAACATATTATGGTGACATGATATTTAGTATGGTCATAGCTGAGGGAGGAAGGGTATCACAACCCCCTGGAGAATTTTCTTTGCCTGTCACTATATACTTCTTCTAGATAGCTGACAAATCTGTAAAAATAAAATATTTGTTTCTATTAACAATAAATACTACTAAATTATCCCATGTTCTGGCTTCTTTGCCATTTCATCAGTAAAATGTGACATTTTTAAAAGATAAACTTTTATTTTTTTATTTTTATTTATTTTAATCTTGTAATTGTTAAATTTTTTTTTTTTTTTACTTTTTTTTGTTTTTCTTAGCCAAATATCTGCTGTCTCCAAGGATAAACTTTTAGACACTTTCGGGATTAGGGAATCCTAATGGGCCTTGAAATTGTAATTTTTTTTTCTGTTAAGATCCAACCTTTAAATTGCTTTTCAAATCAATCTGACTTTGCTTTGTTTTCTCTGTCCTTCTCTTACCCTGTTCACAATTCTCCCAGCGTGTACTGACAATTTCCTACGGTGGCAACCAGGAGCCACCCAGCACCTCAGGCCTTGCAGCCACCCAGGGTGGGGCACAAATTAGGGCTCTTGCTTACTGCTGAGAATGCAAATGTAAAACGTGGCCATTTTTGTAGAGGAGCGAGTTACTCAAACATACAAGGGACAAAGTGCTTTCCAAAATAATCCATTAAAGCAGGTTCATTCAGGTACCACTCCAAGACTTCTGCTTAAGTGATCTGTTTCTGGCAGTCAGGTCAATTCATCTGATTGGATTTAGAGTGCAAGGGACCTGTCACCATCACACATAGCCAATCCCAGATCTCTCACTGCAAGGAAAAACCCTTAAGGTTGTTGTTCATAAGGTTATAGAATATTTTTATGAGAGTCCCACAAGCATTGTTGAAGAAGGAATGATTCTATCCAAAGCTGCAGGCAACACCATCAGACTCAGCACTCAGTGAAGAATCTCATTCTCATCTTTATCCATTTGCTCACTAAAATTCTGATGGCTATGGCAAAGTAATTGCCTAAAGGAGGAACTACTTATTACAGCTGACAGTCTAATCCAACAGCAGCAGGGGGCTAATCGACCAATGTTACTGGGTAAAGAATTACAAGTTGAAGTGAAATTATAAATAAATGTTCCACAGCTCTCACAGAGCTTGAGCATACTAAGATTAATGACGAGGACCAGGCAATGCAATTAATTTTAATATAATGCCCAACATTGATGTGGCCTTACGTGGCTAAATGCTGCATCTCTCTGTACTTGACCCTAAACAGAAAACCAGGTGGCCGGAGAAGGACTTCTCTCTTAGCCAATTTCCCCCAGATCTTCTGGAATGCACTGGAAAGATGTAAAAATGTCAACCGCATTTACGCTTAGAGCATACAAGTGTTCTTTTTCATGCTAAGGAAGTGAAGAGATTGCTAAACAAATGCAAATTCCACCCTAAATGCCTGGACTAGCTTAGCCACCGCAGCAAAGGTGATCGCTTGGGCGATCATTCAAAGGCAATGTTTAGTGTTTCTGGAGCAAAGGTAAAGTTTCAAAACAACCACTGCCCCCACCACAACAAAACCATAAAAATGTAACTTATGTATAAAACATTGACTCTTTTAATAAGGATTTATGTTTTCACAAGGATTCAGAAGCTGTTCAAGTATACCTCTGAAGTTATTTCAATGGCCTTTTTTGCTGAACCTTTTAACCCACCAAAGCAACTAAAACTCTGTATTTAATTTTTTAAAAAAGCATTCTAAAATGTCCAGCTTCTTAAGCCCCAAAGGAAAATGCGGCAAAGCTAAGCCCTTCACAAACAGTAACAGAAATGATCTCATTACGCACCATTGTCCAAACACAGCCACTCTTCAAACAGACCAGGTACTGAAAGATCGAATGGAGGTGCTGCTTTCTGTTTTATCTCCACCTAAAGGTTTTTCTCTTAAGCTGAAACTGAAGCTTATGTTCTTTACAGAGCTCGCTTGTTTTAAAAGGAAAGAAAAACATTCCAAAGAAATTACTTTAAAAACTAAAAATTGTAGTTTAAATAATGTTAACCTCATTGGTCATAACCTGAAATACAAAATCAGCAACACAAGAAAAGACCTTTTAAATGTTCATACTGATTTCCTCCTTAATTTTGGTTTCCCTGCTATACAAGAACTCTCTGTTCACAGCAGTTGTTTTAGGGGAAAACAAACCTGCGTGCCACTTAACCCATTAGGAGCTAGTTAGTAATTTGTGTGATTGATTCAATTCCACAAGCATTTTGTGTGTCTTGAAAAAAGTGCTGGAAAAAAAAGCATAAGGAATCACTGCCCTTGTGGAGCTTACATTCCAATGGGGGAAGGCAAATAACAAACATAAAAAGTAAACTTGTATGCTTGAATTGTTGCAGCTCAGAAAATGACACCCCAAAGCACCACGCTTTGGCAAGCTGAGCACTTTGAACCACAGGAGACTGGAAGGCCTCAGAAGTAGCCTCAGAAGCAAGTTCCCTCCGACCTTCTCCTGCCCTCCTGCCTCCCACTCACCTTCTCCTCTCTAAGGGAGTCCTAGAAGCCAGAATTCCTCTTCCCCAATGCAGATCGGAAACTAAACTCCTCTCCCTCAAAGCAAGCCATAAAACCTGGAATGATCATTTCTCCCTTGAAGAACCTCACTTCAGAGGGTCCTGCCCCATACCCAGGAAGAAGGAATGCCACACAGAAGCCAGAAAGAATCTGAACAGACAGGCCTTACTGTCCCTACCCTCAGTATATTACCATTAGATCACACCCCTTTGTCTGATCACATTTCTACATGGCTGTCCATTCTCATTCTCCTCCTCCTTCTTCTGTTTTCCTTCTCTTTCTTTCTTTTTTTTGAGACAGAGTCTGGCTCTGTCACCCAGGCTAGAGTGCAGTGGCGTCAGCATAGCTCACTGCCACCTCAAACTCCTGCCCTTAAGTGATCCTCCTGCCTCAGCCTCCCAGAGTGCTAGGATTATAGGCATGAACCACCGTGCCCGGCCACCATTCTTCATTAAACCTAAGTATAAAAACAGTTTTCCCTGGGTCTTTGGGTCTTCATTTCTGAAGGCTCACCCATGTAAAACTTTAATTGAATAAATTTGTTTTCTTTTCTCTTGTTAGCCTGTCTTTTGTTATGAGAGTGTCTGTTATGACCCTTATGATGGGTGAGGAAAGGCGTTAGAGTAGACAGGTATTAAGTAGAGCAGGCATCACTGAGACACTGAGAGGGTTAACACCGTGGGTATCACACGGAAGAGCTTTCCAGACTGAGGGAAGAGCTGGAGTGGATGCCAGGCGGCAGGAGCACAGCTGGAAGATTCAAGGACTGGAGAATGTCCAGTGTGGCAGGACCAGGGGTGGGGTGAGCAGGGCAGTGGTTAAGAGAAAAACTCAGAGATTGAGGAGCAGCCTTGTAAGGACCCTGATTTCCCAAGCTGTATTACCGAGGGGGTTTTATTTGTTTGTTTGGGTTTTTTTTTTTTGTCTTTTGTTTGTTTGTTTTGTTTAATTTTAGTGTATTATGGGGGTACAAGTGTTAAGGTTACATATATTGCCCATGCTCCCCCTACCCCCTCGAGTCAGAGCCTCAAGCGTGACCATCCCCCAGACATTGCACATCTCACTCATTGCGTTTGTATACCCATCCCCTCACATCTCACTGAAGAGCCTTGGACCCAGAGTGCTTACCCTGTGTCTTCAAATAACGGAACGTGAAACACTGTTTTAGTTTTCCTAATGTACAGAAGTCACCATGCAAATCTCCATGTATTGCCACCTTCCATCCTTAACATTTAGCTTGGGCATGCCTTGCAGCAATAGCTCTTTCTTTTTATTTGCAGAAAAGATCTTCATTTTGGAATTTCCTGCTCTCAGGTGAATGTGGTAAACTTTAACTTTCTGTTGGCTACAAAATTGTTAGCTCTTATAAATGGCATTTACTTTTAGTTCAGACATAAAACTTTCTTCTGCAGCCACACTTTTATCACAATTATGAAATTTACCAACTAAGACATTGATGGGGATCAGAACATGCCACCCCAAAATGTGCCAATTTAGCATCGTGATGATTTTGAGCTGAAGGCAACTGAGAAACAGCAGATGCTCTTTGCCTTCCCTTTTTCTGCCTAAAACCAGGGCATATATTTCCCATGAGAAAGGTACCTTCCAGGTACCAGGAAGAACAGAATGTTCTTATCACCAGAGTTGCTGAGTCCATGCCAAGATGAGTCTGAAACAAAGCTTAACTTCCATAAGTTAAGCTTCCATTAGTTAACTTCCCCATATGTTTGTTTCCTACTCACATTCCCACAGTTTATTGCCCCAGAAGCTCAAACCCCTTCCTTTTGTCCAATCACTATGACACAACTTGTTACTGAAAGTTCAGTACTTGTCCCTGAGCCCAATCAGCAAGAATGAAGAACAAGGACAAGTGGTTTAAGGAAAAGGAAAGAGAAGTTTATTAATTTGCCAGCAAATGAGGAGGACGGTGGACTGGCGTCTCAAAGACCACCATCCTGTCTTCAAGCAGAACAACAGGGCTTTTTAAAGTGGGGTTTTCAGCACTTGGGTTTGGGTCACTGGTGGTATCACCTACCGTGACCTCAGGCTGTTGTTATTTAAGTATAACTAGTGGTTCTGATTGACCTTATCTCCTGTGATGATGATCTTGTAACCCTTGGGCAATTCTGTTCAGCTATATCTTGTGGTTTAAGATACCAGAAAACAAATAGCAAACAATAGTTTTCTGCCCCTTTGATTACTAGCCTTGGGTAGGAATGTAGGTTTTAATTCACAAAAAGGAGGGGGGTAGTTTAAAGAGATAACTCGTAAACCATTCCATCTCCCTTTATCAAACATTTACTTATCACCTTTTGTTAAAATGTGTATAAGCCCTCAAGTCTAACCACTTCCTTGGGGTTTTTTATTTTTTATTTGTATTTATTTATTTTTGAGACAGAGTTCTCACTCTGTCACCCAGGCTAGAGTGCTGTGGCATCAGCCTAGTTCACAGCAGCCTCAAACTCCTGAGCTCAAGCCATCCTCCTGCCTCAGCCTCCCGAGCAGCTGGGGCTATAGGTGCATGCCACCACACTCGGCTAATTTTTTCTATTTTCTATTTTTTTTCTATTTTTGATTGTCCGGCTAATTTCTTTCTATTTTTAGTAGAGATAGGGGTCTCACTCTTGCTGAGGCTGGTCTTGAATTCCTGACCTCTAGCGATCCTCCTGCCTCGGCCTCCCAGAGGACTAGGATTACAGGCGTGAGCCACCACGCCTGGCCCCTTGGGGTTTTTTACTTCTTTTTATGAAACTCCCTGTGCCATGTAAAACTATTAACAACAAAAAAGATTTGTATGCTTTCTCCTGTTCATCTGTCTTTTGCTAGTTTAATTCACAGACTCCAGGTACATAAAAGGGTAAAGGAAAAAGTTTTTCTTCTACACTATTTTATCCCATTCTAATTCAGTCCCTCAATCGTGCACCTTCCGCCCCTCAGGCCTCTTTGCTGCCTTCTAGAAAGGACAATTATTTTCTTATTATTCAGAGGGGGGTTTTCCGTCTTGTGGTTCAATTTATACTTTTTACCTACTAACTTCCCATTGTGGTCATTTCAAAACATCATTACCAAAGAAAGTTAGAGATAATATTTTATAAAACACATTTACCTACATGAGATAGAAACAATACCATAGGGCACCAAATCCCATTTTGTTTTTCACTTACTGGGCACTTGAGAAACTACATTTTCCAGCTTATCTTACAGTTTTACTGAGGTCACAGGTGACTCAGTACTGGCCCGTAGGGGTGGGTAGAAGTGATATAAGCCACTCCCAAGTCCAAACATTAACAATTAATTAATATCATGCAGTAATTAATGCATTAATATCATGTCCTCCTTCTTTGCTGTCCTCAACAAGCTCAGAGGCCACACCTTGAGGTTATGTCATAAGATGATGGAAATCAGGATCTCAGGGGCTCTAGAAGAAGACCCCCTTCTGCATCTGAATCAGCTTTGGTTGTGCCAAGCCGTTGGAGCCACTGAAGCCACTGAGTTTCGAAGTTATTTATTTCTGTAATACAATCTAGAGTATTCCATTACTACACCCTTATTTAATTCTTGTTCTATTTTTCCATACTCCCCCAAAACATTTCACAAATGGAGAAACCAGGACCAGTGAAACTACTGATCTGGCTGAACTAGCACAGCCAGTAAGCAAGGCAGCCAGTGCTCACTCCTCTCTATACCGTAACTACCTTGTTGCCGATGGGCTTCACCTTTCTTTGCAGGGCAGAAAAAAATCTTTTCTCCTCTACTCTCCTAGGTTCTCCAGCTGAGACCGTGTGAATTAGACTGACAAAGACAGATTAACATGAGAAAAACAAACAGAAGTTTATCAACATGTGCATTGCAGGTACTTATATGGGAGTGCTCGGAGATGAGTACCTTTGGGCTTAAATAGCACCTTAACAAAGAACGGCACTTGTCAACAGAGGTGACAAGACAGAGGAAAGGGCTTTGAGCTTCTGAGATGGCAAACTGTGGGCCAAAAAACGGTGTGGGGGAACCAATAGAAGAAAAGGGCTAATTAGTAAGGTTTTTTTGTAGATTTCCCTGGTAACTTCTCCAGGCTGATAAGGGTCTAGAGTTGTCTCTGGTGATTAACTTCTGTCTTTCCTGGGAGAGATGGAAGGGGAGAATAGCATTCCAAAGTTATGTCCAGCTTTTAGGCAAATAGAGGGAGGGCAGAGAGCTTTTCTTGATTTGTTTCTTCTTAATTGCCTTCAGCTCAAAATAATCCTTTTGCTAAAGTGGCATAGTCTGCTACCCTTCAGTAATGGTCTACAACCTTCATGGGACCATTCATCCCAAAGTATCATAGATTTGATCTGTTCAGAAAGGTCATTTATTCCTATCCATCGCTGTTCTGTTTAAGGTGCAATAAGAAATAGAGGGGATACACTGCAGCTATGCACTCATAATGCAGAATAAAGGCAGACCTCTCTGACATTTAGCTTAAATAACCAAGAGTTGTATAAGCTAAATACATGTATCCATCACATGTGTCTCTATCACAAGTTTCATACTTCCATCCAATAAGGCAAAATAAACAAAAAGCATAAGAGGGACCAAAGCAAAATCACCAGGTGCTTTGAGGGGCTGAAACAAATAATGAGAATCCAGCATTTCCCAGTAACATATGGGTGAGACACAACCTCAGCAGTGCAGCCATGCTGCCATTGATAAATCATGACACCTCCCAAACATGCCCAGGCTGTAGCGATACCTTTGCAAGCTTCCTCATAGCAGGTCTTCCTCTCTATATATAAATGGGACCACCGTCTACCTAGTTAACAAAGCCAGAAATCTGAGCATCACCCCTGATTCATCCATTTTTGTTACCCAACATAAAGTCCAATAATTCTTCCTCCAGAATCATTCTCATCTCTGACTTCTCTCCGTCTTCAATGTCACCTCATTCCTTACCTGAATTAATGAGTATATCCTAACTGGTCTCCTAGCTTCCACTTGAAATCTCCATTAGCCCAATCTCCTCAGCAAACGTGATCTAAAAACATAAATCTGATCATGTCATCTCTCCGCTTTGAATTCTTAAGTGTTTTCTTATTGCACTTAAAATGGAATTCAAACTCAGTACCATGACCTCCAAGATTCCCCATGACCTGAGTCATGCCTGTCTCTCTGGCCTCGTCTCACAGCATTCTCTCCACTCCCAACTTTCCAATCACTGTCCTTCCCACAGCTTTGTCCCACCTTCACTCGGCGTCTGTCCTCAGCTCTGCCTGGAACGCTCTGCGCTGGCTCCCCTGATGGCTGGCTCCTTCTTATCCCTCAGGTTTATATTAGATGTCACCACCCTTCCTCCACTATCTGAAGAAAGTCGATCCCCCATCGTTGTCTGTCATGTTCTTTGATGTCTTCAGAAAACTTATCAGTCTGTAATAATCTTATCCATCATGAGTTTACGTGCCTGCCTTCTCCACTAGAACGCTGTATTCATAAAGGTAAAACAATAACAACTCATACTTTGTGCCAGACACTATCTTAGTGGCTTTATATACACAGGCATAGCCTGCCAAATATCTCCCAGGAACAACACCTTTTGTTTTTTTAATACTCAAACTTCAGAGAATGTGTGTATCTTTCAAAACACAGCTCATTTGTTTATGCAGCAGTTACGAGCTGGGAGAAGGTACCGGAGGAATCTATACACCTGTTATGATGTGGTCCTCGGATGTCACTGATGCTTAGCGTGACCTCAGAGCCTCCTGCTCAGTATGAGTGACACTCATACAGTTGCTTGTCCTGAAAGCCTCCACCAGAGCCTTCCATAATGGGTCGTTATTTTTACCTAGAGCTGTGCAATGAGTACCAGAAAAGTTGATAAAGTTTTGAAGAGAACTGTGGATAAAGAATGAAAGAAAGAAAAATAGTGATTACAACAGAAAAGATGTTACTGCTCACAAAGCATCTGTTACCTTTTTCTGGTGATAAATATTTTAAACATTTTGCATCCTAATGTGATCATTGTTTCTAATAAGTAGGTGTGTGTGGAGGGGAAAAAAGAAACCTTTTTCTACAGCCTGTTAAGTTTAGTGATTGGGGCCTGCAAATTAAACTCACAGATGACAGATTAGTGGGAGAAAAGACTGGTTTTTATTCAAGTTAAGTATGTGGGAGTTCACAGAAAAATGTGACTCTAAAAGGCAGTTAGGATTTGGGGCTTACTTACATCTTATTAGGGGATGGAGGGCCCAGAGTGAGCACTTCTGGGAGAACAAATGACTTCTTAGAATAGGGAAGTAGGGAGAATGGACATTTAGGGAAATACAATGACTTTTTTGAAAGATAAATGGGCCTTTAGGAGAATAGATAATACGACAATTTGTCCAGGTGTGTGTTGACTTCTCACCTGGGAGACAGAAGATTAGTGTTGATCCTTGTGTGAGGGATTATGACAATTGAGCTCTCTTGGGAGGCTTTGCTTTTAGGCAGATAAGGGATTTCAGGAAGGGGATTAAGGAAATGAAATGCCTTCAGCTCAAAATAACTCTTATGCCAAAGTGGCATATTTTGGGGTGGCATATCCTAATCCCCTTAGTTATGCTCTAGGTAATTGGTTGGGGATTTGGGATTGATGTGTAATGTTTTATAATTTTTCCCTTTTAAAATAATGTGAAACAGGCTGGGTGCGATGGCTAGCACTCTGATGGCTAGTGTAATCCTAGCACTCTGGGAGGCAGAGGCAGGAGGATCGATCAGGGTCAGGAGTTTAAGACCAGCCTGAGCAAGAGCGAGACCCTGTCTCTACTAAAAAATAGAAAGAAATTAGCTGGGCAACTAAAAAATATATATATAAAGAAAAAATTAGCCGGGCATGGTGGCACATGCCTGTAGTCCCAGCTACTCGGGAGGCTGAGGCAGTAGGATTGCTTGAGCCCAGGAGTTTGAGGTTGCTATGAGCTAGGCTGACGCCATGGCACTCACGCTAGCCTGGGCAACAAAGTGAGACTCTGTCTCACAAATATACACAAATAAGTAGCATGCCCAAGATTTAATGAAAGTAATAGAGCTGGAACCAGAACCCAGACATACCGTATCCAAATACACTACAGAAGCCTATAGGGACCTCTTCCAAGTTGGGGAAAGCCCATGTCCATCTCGTGCACTATATACCCCAATGCCTGACAAAGCTCAGCATGTAGATGATGATCAATTTTTATCTGCTCTGAATGAATGAATTAATGGATGAAAGGATGCATAAATAAAAACACACAAATTAAATTTTGTCACAATAACTGACCTGTAAGCTTCAAAAGTGTCCAGATTCTGAAAGTCCAAGACAAGGAACTCTTCCAGATAGAAGAATACCAAAGAGACATAACAAGGAGATACAATGAGTGATCCTAGATTGGATCCTTTTGCTCTAAAGGATGCTATTGAGACAATTGGCAATTGGATGAGGAATGTGGATTAGATGGTAGTATTTAAAGGGACCGAGTGATAGAAAAATTATTCCCAAGTGAAAGCATCTGAGCTACAACACATGCAGAAGCAACCCTCTCTGGCCTTCTCTTATCAGAACTTTAGGAGAGTGAGTGGCCACAGCTGCTCCTTCCCCAGGTCTCCAATTTGGGAGACTGGACATTCCAAAAGATTGTGTAAACAAGCCTCCTCCAAACCCTCCATCCTTTGATGCTCTAAACACTATCCTCCTTATTATGTAGCTATGTAAACTGCTGTCTCCAGCTGCTCTCTAGCTCTCGTCCTATTAATCCATTACTAGATAATCTGCAGGCCCCCACCATCTGAACCTGAACTTAAAATGGTAGAGGAAAAATTTTCCTCCCAACATAACATACCAGTGTTAATTTCCTGATTTTCAATGGTTGTGTTATGGTTACATAGGAGAGTGGCTTTGTTTGTCAGAAGGAAAATTGGCTTCTATGAACACTTTCACTATGATGTGTATGGGAGATTTTTAAAGTTATGGGGTGAGCAAAGTTTGTGCTCCCTCACAAAAGGGATGGGCAAGTTATGTGGCAGTGGAGGGGTGGGTGATCACAGCCAGATATTATATATCAAGGCCAGTGGCCACACCTGTCAACAGGTAGAGTTGGTGGAGCCCAGGAGAATTTCCTCCAGGTTCAGGCCCCTGAAGGTTAAGTGCTTGAGGTCCCCATGTGGTAACAGCCAAACCAGAGTGGAGCAAAGGGTAGAACTTTGAGGTGACTTTCTCACATCCCCACCATGGCCACTAACATCACCTTCTGCCCCAACTCTAGAGCTTACCTGGAGCTCACAGAGTGAGGCTGTGATTGTTTGAAGAAAGAGTCCTGTATAGATAATCAATAGCTCTGATAAAGTCCATATGGGGGAACTCCAAAGATCATTGCTATCAAAACAGAATTTTCCTTTTATTTCCAGAAGGTTTGCTATCATACACTTACCAGGATTTCTCTCAACATCAGCTGACAAAGGGAGGTATAGAACTCACCAAATTTACCACATAGTCTGTTTTCCATGACAAATAACATAATTTCGGGAACAATTTAGACTCTTAGCTCTCTGATTCCCTGCTGACTCTGAGACAAATGACACCAGTCTGGGGGATTCATTTGAATTCAATTTCATATATTAATTTTATGCAAAGAAATCATCAACTCCTCCAGTATACCTTTGTTCTCCAGATAATTCCTTTTACTGCCTGGGAATCTTGCTGATTCTCACAGATTACCGAGGGTGGCTCTTAGTTCTGATTCACTTAAAAGGCCCCAGTGGGGCTTCTAGTTTCTTCTTCACCTCTGAGTGCCAGCCATAACTGCCTAAGTTTATGTTCTATTTGTTGAGTATCACTTTAGGCTTTATTTTCACTGTGTGGAGGATTTTATCACCATGAATTGACCCAGTTACTGCGCCCATTTAATTATATTGCCTAATTTTCTTATTTGGATAAATCTTTCAAAATCTCAAGAAAGCATTTTAAACAGTGATCAGACCGGTTCCCAGGGTTATACTCTTTACATTTGAGAATTTTATTTAAAGTGAGCAAAACAAAATCTATACACATAAAAATTATTGGAAGAAAATACATCAAAATGTGCTTTTAAAAATTTCTATATGGCTTTATATAATACTTATAATGGAAAAGTACAATTACTTTGTTAAATAAAATGAAGACAGAAATTACATTTCTTTTTAAAAAATCTTGTACATGTCTTTGGATCAGTGTGAAAATAGAGTAGCACTAATTTTACACAATACTTTTTCCCAAAAATAGCTGTAAGAGATATTTCTCTGACACAGCTCTCATTTTCTATTGACTCTCACTATAAAATAAATGATGTGGTCCCACTGGAAAAAAATCTGCTCACGAAACTGAGTTGTAAATGAATTGAATAAGAAAGAACACTCTCAGTAGTGATCTTGTAGCACTTTTAAAACTTGCAGATATACTTTTAAAAAATGGATAATGTAGCTTCCATTAATAAAAGATTCATCCCTTCATCCAGGCATTCATTCAACAGACCACTCAATTCCTGAGCCCGCTAGGGAAACAGTGGTGACCAAGACTGTTAAGCAGACAGCAAGGGATTCTGGGTCTCCTGGGAATGAAAGTGGGCCCCTGTCCTGGTACTGCTCCACCTTAATCCTGTCTCAAGTGACTGCCATACCTGTGGGAGGAGGGAATATCCTAGGAATCTGCCAGTCAGAACTTTGCAGAACTTAGCATGCCAACTGCAAAAGAATGCAGAGGACTCTCTAGCCTGTGGTCCAAGCAGCATAGGTACAATAGAGTCTGCAAAGTGACCTAGAACAACTAGCTTTCAGAGAGGCTCATGGGAGATCTGCATGCGTAGTAAGACTCAGTTCATATAACTCCCAATTGTCCAATCAAAGGGGTTTCATGGTGACATCTGAGCCACTAGGAGTTTCCAGTCCAAGTACTATAAAACAAGACCAAGACCATAATCAAGCACTCGTTTTTGCTCTCTCTTTGCTGCAACAATGGGTCCTGTCATCATCTGTAGCATATGTATCTTGCTCTGTAAACCCATAACTTGCTCTATAATCCTGTCTTTCAACAATAAACCTCATTTTCATGCTTGCCTGACTTTGGTGCACTTGGGCATTCTTTGGCCATGAGCACAGTAAGAATCCACATCTCAGACTGAAACCCAACAAGACCACTGTCATCCCTGTCCCTGAAGCAAGCGAGCTGGTGAGACATGCTGGGTCAGGCTTCAGTCGGTTCAGGCTGCTACAACAGACTGCCAGAGACTGGGCGGCTTATGAAAGTTATTGCTCACAGTTCTAGAGGCTGAGAAGTCCAAGATCAAGGCACCAAATTCAGTGCATAGTGAGGCCCCATTTCCTGATTTATAGATAGCCAACTTCTCACTATAACCTTGCATGGCAGAAGGGGTGAGGGACTTCTCGGGAGTTTCTTTTATAAGAGCACTAGTCCCATTCATGTGTGCTCTGCCTTCATGACCTAAACACCTCCCAAAGGCCCTACCTCCAAATACCATCACACTGGAGATTAGGTTTTAACATATGAATCTGGGGAAAGAGACACAAACATTTAGTCTATAGAAACCACCTTGAGTGATTACAACCTGGAAGTACCTGGAAACCTGTGAGCAGAGAGGAGAAGCAACTGGAAGTAATGGACAGCCTCTTTGAACAATGTTCTGATGAATTTAATTAGAATTTCCTGTCCCTTGGTAACATTTTTTAGCTGCAAATTTCTGAGTAAATCTCATTGGTCCACCCTGTGGCTCGAGGAGCAGGGCCTTTCCATCATAGCCCTTCCCATTGGGTATCGAAATTATCTGCTCTACCCCCTACCCCTCCCCAAGCTGAGACCATATGTTCAATTCATCTAGTCCTCCTAGGGCCTGGCCCATATAGTTTATTTCAGAAATGTTTGGTGAACTGTTTGCTGGTGGAAAATCGACTGCATCTCCTTGCATTCTACGTGGATACATGGAACTCACTCTATGAATCTAAATAATGATGAATTAGTGAGAACTATTACTCATTACCCATGGAGAGTGAAGTGTGTGGGGAGTTTTAAAAGTATTATTTATGAAGTGCAAACATGTAAAACAGTTCACATTTATGTAAGCTTGTGAGCACTTCTCCTCATCTTATCTGGATTGTGACTATAGTGGTGGCATGAGATGGCCCAGGCACAGAGACAGCCTCACCAGGCCAAGGGCCACCATTCATACACACACACATATAGCAGGGCAAAATGTATTAACATTGGTGTATTCATCAACTTGCCTGATCCTTTCATCTGCCAAGAAGAGCCCAACATTTCTGGTCCAACTTCCCTTTTTCCCAGCTGCACTCCAGCTTTGGAGGAGAGGCTGCCCCTGCCACGTTTCTTTCTGGAGCTTGTATAACTTTTTTTCCTCTACCCTTTTAGGTTCTCCAGCTGGAGCCTTATAAATTAAAATGACAAAGACAGACTAACAAGAGAAAAACAAACAGAAGTTTTATTAACGCATGCATCAAGGATACACATGGAAAAACTCAATGATGTACTCAAAGAGGTGGTCAGAACTTGGGCTTACATCGCATCTTAACAAAAGAACAGCACATTTTTGTAGGAGGGACAGGACAAAAGAAAGGGACTTTGAGTTTCTAGGGGTGGCAAATTGTGGGGAGGCAAATATATGGGGGTGCTAATGAAAGACAAAGGCTAGTTAATAAGGTTTGTTATGTAGATTCCCCAGGTGAGCTCTCTGGGCTGCTAAAGGTCTAGAACAGTCTCCAGGAGGGCAGGCACTTTTGCTTTCATCCCTACTGCATCCCTCTCTCTGAAAGAGTGACTGGCACGGAGTAGCAGCTCATTAAGTATTTGCTGAATGAATGAATAGAATCAGTTTATACCAACAAGCCGTCAAGGATGGCTTCTAGACCCGGCGATCTACCCGTGTCAGGAGCAGCCACTGTGAGCTGAGCTGTGAGGAGCAGGTCTCACCCACATTGACAGAGGCAGGCTGGGGCTCAGAGTCAAGCTTCAGGGCACCTGGCTGTCTGGCACACAGGCTTTTATCTTCATTATTAATCTGCTTTGCGGCAGGACAAAAGCAAGGACATCAATGTTGACGCAATTCAAAGACAACTCCTGCCACGTCTGTGCTTTATCTTGTTCAGCGGCTGGAATTGCAGCAGACCCCAAGCTCCAGGCCAGGAGAGGCAGCCCGACAGTTTCAACACGAATCCTGGGTTTATGTGATGATCTCATGTATGGACACTCTTTATAAACTCCTTTCGGGAGGTCTGACTGCCAGAGCAGCTGGTCTCCAACATGATTTCTGGCAGCCCTAGGCAAGGTAGAAACGAAGCCAGAAGGAACCTCAGGGGGTCTGTTCACCTTTTCTGAGGAGACACGTTTACCTGTCCACCCTCGGGATAAGAACGACTGAGGTTTACCCCTTCACTGAGCATCCCGAGCACACACGCCTAATGCTCCAGTGAGCTGAAATGCACCAGCGAGCTGAAACCCAGCACTGAAAATTAACTCTCTGAAAACTGTGGAAAAGATGTAGCTATAAGTTCCACAGGGTGTGGGGGTGAGGAGGGTGCTACATACATAAATAAGAAAAGTGGCTTTTCTCAGCTTTGAACTTGAAATACCTGAAGGGAAAGCTAATGGAACACAGGATACATTTCCCTGCATGGCTGAATAAACGACACAGTTAATTCTGCTGTGTTTACTGTGTGTAATTATGTATGTGTGTGTGTGTTATGTATGAAAGTATGAACATGTTGAAATTTCTCAATATTTTTAAAAGAAAAAAATATATTTTACATATATAATATATTTTAAAAAGAAAATTGTGGTGGGGTGCGGTGGCTCACGCCTGTAAATCTAGCACTCTGGGAGGTCGAGGCAGGTGGATTGCTCAAGGTCAGGAGTTCAAAACCAGCCTGAGCAAGAGCAAAACCCCATCTCTACTAAAAATAGAAACAAATGAATTGGCCAACTAAAAATATATAGAAAAAAATTAGCCAGACATGGTGGCACATACCTGTAGTCCCAGCTACTTGGGAGGCTGAGGCAGGAGGATTCACTTGAGCCCAGGAGTTGGAGGTTGCTGTGAGCTAGGTTGACTCCACGGCACTCTAGCCAGGGCAACAGAGTGAGACTCTGTCTAAAAGAAAGAAAGAAAGATAGAAAGAAAGAAAGAAAGAAAGAAAGAAAGAAAGAAAGAAAGAAAGGAAGGAAGGAAGGAAGGAAGGAAGGAAGGAAGGAAGGAAGGAAGGAAGGAAGGAAGGAAGGAAGGAAGGAAGGAAGGAAGAAAGAAAGAAAGAAAGAAAGAAAGAAAGAAAGAAAGAAAGAAAGAAAGAAAGAAAGAAAGAAAGAAAGAAGGAAGGCTGGGCGAGGTGGCTCATGCCTGTAATCCTAGCACTCTGGGAGGCCGAGGAGGGAGAATTGCTCGAGGTCAGGAGTTCGAAACCAGCCTGAGCAAGAGTGAGACCCCGTCTCTACTATAAATAGAAAGAAATTAATTGGCCAACTAATATATATAGAAAAAATTAGCCGGGCATGGTGGCGCATGCCTGTAGTCTCAGCTACTCGGGAGGCTGAGGCAGGAGGATCACTTGAGCCCAGGAGTTTGAGGTTGCTGTGAGCTAGGCTGACGCCACGGCACTCACTCTAGCCTGGGCAACAAAGTGAGACTCTGTCTCAAAAAAAAAAAAAGAAAGAAAGAAACAAAGAAAATTGCTATTTTTCAAGATAATCAAGTATTATGGTTGAATTATGTACCCCGCCCCCAAAGTTCATATGTTGAAGTCCCAATCTCTAGTGCCTCAGAATGTGACCTGCTTTGGAAATAGGGTCTTTCCAGATGTAGCCAAGTTAATGCGAGGTCATGAGGGTACTCCGTAATCCAATTTGACTGGTGTCCTATGAAAAGGTGCTGTTCCGGCTCAGGGACATGCACGGAGGAAAGTGGGTGTGAAGAGCCACAGGGAGAAGGGGGCCACCTGCAAGCTGAGGACACGGGCTGAACTGACCCTTCTTCACGGCCCTCAGAGGGAACCAGCGCTGCCAACACCTTGCCCTCAGACCACCGCCGGACCACTGGCCTCCGCAACCGTGAGGAGAGGCATCTCTGTTGTGGAAGCCACCCGGCTGTGGCACTTCTTTACAGCAGTCTTTGGAAATGAAGAGATTGAGAAAAGCATATTCCATTGTGTCGTTAATAAGATAATTCCATCTCTTCATACTTCATTGCCATTTGGGAACTAGGTGTTTTTTTTGTTTTTTTTTTTTTTGGGGGGGGGCAGAGTCTCACTCTGTTGCCTGGAGTAAAGTGCTGTGGCGTCAGCCTAGCTCACAGCAACCTCAAACTCCTGGGCTCGAGCGATCCTTCTGCCTCAGCCTCCTGAGTAGCTGGGACTACAGGCATGTGCCACCACGCCCAGCTAATTTTTTTCTATATATTTTTAGTTGGCCGATTAATTTCTTTCTATTTTTAGTAGAGACAGGGTCTCGCTCTTGCTCAGGCTGGTTTCGAACTCCTGACCTTGAGTGATCCTCCCGCCTCAGCCTCCCAGAGTGCTAGGATTACAGGCGTGAGCCACCACGCCCGGCCTGGGAACTCGTTTGACCTGATCTTTCAGGTCATGTAGCAATGACGGGCACTGCCAAGTCCCCAAATGCCTGTTTCGGTGTTGGCGCGTTACAAAGGCTGAAGCTTCCCTGGGAGAACTTGTTCGCATTACTTTGGCTACCTCCACTCAACCTCCTTTCCCTTATATCCAGGGCTGTCACTCAAAACTGGGAAAACTTGCCTTTCTTTTCCCATTGCCAATTCCTCCACTGCCCCCACCCTATCTTCCCAAGTCTCCCTCTAAGAATGTGCTTGGCTAGAGATTCCTCCTGGCAAAACCAGATTACTCTTTTTCTCAATTCTGAACCATAAATTCATGCCTTTTGTGGTGGGCCTTGCACAGCCCGTTCCATGGCAGATTTATTGCCCAATCCATCTTCCTTTTGCACTACTTAATCTGCTGTATTTTAATTGGGTAATAAAACTCTGTATGCCACCCAGAAAAATTCCAGAGCAAGCAATCATCAGGGACATTCTCTCAGCAGCCAATTTCTAATTATTTATTCAGGCTCAAAGCCCAATTCCACCCCTGAGTGCGGTGGTTCTGAGCTGCTGCCCTCCCCACGTGTGGAGCCGGAGCTGGAGCCAGAGTGGGGTGGGGATGGCTGTGCTACACTGGGGGGTCCCCTGTGAGCGCATCCCTGGACTGGAGACTGTCTCTGAGGCTGGCTGGTGTGAGTTCACAGGAGGGACCTCTCCTCCATTGTTAGGCAAATAAAGCATTGCCCAGGGGCTTTGCTTTGTGAGGCCCCATTGCTCAGAAAGGAGACTGCCACAATAAATAAGGGAGTGTCATCCACTGGGTTACGCTTAAAAAAAAAAAGAGTCAAGTCAACTCATGCTATCAGGACAACTGGATAGCCATCTGGAAGCACATTTGCACAGAATAAACTCCATCTAACTGAAAACATTATTATAAAAATGAATTTATAAAAATGTTAGAATAGACTAGACAAGAAGTTTTCATAACCTCAAAATATGTCAGGTCTTTCTGATATGGCACAAAATCCACAACTCTTAAAAGATTAATTAATTTGACTATATAAACATTAAAAAAAATTAACATGCATTTCACTCCCAAAATAAATTACAAAATAAGAAGATAAATAATAATTTGGGAAAATTAAATCAATAAGAAATATCAACAGCCCAATAGAAAATAGTGCAAATATATAAGCAGAGAGTTTATTGAAGGGTAATAAGTAACTCTTAAATATTTTTAGAAGCCCATTATAAAATAAATGAAAATTAAAATTATAATGAAATACCATTTTTCCCTTATCAGACTAGCAAAAACCCAACCTCATACATTGTTGGTGAGAGTATAAATTGATTCAATTTCTGGGAAGAGCAATTTAGCAGTATCCATCCAAAGTACAAATATATATAGTCTTTGAGCCCAGGAACATGCCTTCCATATATGCTCATACACAGGAAATAATACATTGTACAAAAGTTATTTATGATGTATTATCAGGAATAGCCAAATATTGGAGAGAACCTAAATGTCTATCAAAAGGGGATTGGTTTAATCAACTATAGTACCCACATGCAATAGAATACTCTAGCTGCAATAAAGAAATTCTTAATGAATCAATTGGAGAAAATCATACATATAAATCCAAATACACATGCCATAAATGTGGGTAAGGCAGACAGCCAGGTATGTAAAAGATGAGGGGGAATGAAATACATCTCTATGACTGACTTAGTCATAAAAATATATCTGGAAGAATAAATAAGAAAGAACAGTGGTTATTTGTTGAGAAGGATGGGAACTGAATGATGAAGGACAGGTTGGAGGAATTTTTTTGTTTTATAGCTTTTTGTGCTTTTTGGTATTTGAACCACGTGAATATGTTACCTATTCAAAAAACCAAATTTAAAACAAAATCTGCTGGGGGCATACTAGGGGGGAAGAGGACCCAGAGACACTGATTACATACATCGTGTGGTTTCCTGGCAACCAATCCTCCCCCAAACCCCCACCACCCCACTCCAGAGCTTATCACAGTGATGACAGCATCAGGGGAGGGGGGTGGGCGGAGGTGGGGAGGGGAAAGAGGGACAGATTGGCTTGACCTCGCTGTCCGTGCAGTTTTGCTTTTGACACCATTGTCACATGAAATTATACACACAACATTATTGTCAAAGCAAATTAAACGCAAAGCATTGTGTCTGTATGTGCGAAATGATCACTTGCTTAAGGGATATTTTCCAACCCCGTTTTGTCATTTCCTCTTGTTTAAAGACATACCAGCAGCCTAAAATAAAGGAAGCGGCCTGGCCTCTTTGGATTTCAAAGAAAACGTACTCACGAACCTTTCTTCACATTTCCCTTTGTTCTTAAAACTTCCCCCTGAATTTTGACTCTAACCAAATCCCACTGGGACACAAATATGGCAGAAGACACTCACAGAAGCCTGGCCCAGCACTGTATACCTCTCCTCGGGAGGCCCTGTCCCTCCAGTTCCAGCCTAGGGAAGTAAACAGAGGCCAGGTGCTGCCCGTCCAAGGTGTGTGTGCTGCTTCTCAGTGATTCAATAGTCAACACACTTTCAGTGAGAGGCCGCTTGGTAGGTATTTTAACGTACTGAGAATCTCACCCACAAGGTTTTCCGAGGCTAAGCCTGTTTTGATTTCCATGTTAGTCGTTAATGGAAGGTAAGGGATGGGGATTTGTTAGCAAGGAAAGAGATTTTGGTGTCTTTAAAACACCAAAAGCACAAACAAAACACAGCATGAAGAAAGAATAACAAAATCAGAATTTCCCTGGGGAATTCACTTCCACTGGCAATCAATCCTGTTTATTTGGGGTGTCACACGGCACAAAGATTATTTAGGAGCTGGCAGGAAAGATTGAGTTTTCCAAAGATGGTGTAAACTTAAGGTTCTGTGAAGAATTGCTAGAGAAAGACTCCATCTGCTTTCTTTGGCTAGAGTGACTGGCCAGAGGCACTTGTGAAGCATGCCTTTGAGTAGAAGCAGCCATATCCAGGTGCTGACTGGTTTGGGAAGGGAAAGCCAGGCCAGGGAAGAGGGATCCAGAACGTTCTGGACGGGGGCAGGAGCCTAGCACTTGCCACTCCGTCCACGGCTCTGACGATTTGATAGAAGAGGCTCCACACAAACAGGCACCAAGGCCCCAGTGCACCTGCCCCGGCCTGGCAGGCTTCACCCTCTCTTCCCATCCGCCCTCCCACCGCAGTACTCTCTGCAGGTTCTAGCACCACCACGTTGCTGACTGCAGAGCGTCAGGGGCTATCACAACAGAACTGCAAACAGTTTGCACCTAAGGTATGCAAAATGACTCTGGGGAGTCACGGAGGCATTGAGAGGAACAGGATGCAAGAAGATGCCCAGTGGGGTACCCTCCTGTATGGGCAACCTAAGTCCTGAGCTCTTCATAAAAGCAAATTGCTACGAAGGCAGGAGGCACCCACTCTCTGGCCCCAGTTACCCTCATGGGCCTCTGGGATGGGAGATGTGTCTTTTTTTTTTTTTTTTTTTTTTTGAGACAGAGTCTCACTCTGTTGCCCAGGCTAGAGTGAGTGCCATGGCATCCACCTAGCTCACAGCAACCTCAAACTCCTGGGCTCAAGTGATTCTCCTGCCTCAGCCTCCCAAGTAGCTGGGACTATGGGCATGTGCCACCATGCCCGGCTAATTTTTTGTACATACATATATACTTTTTATATATATCATATATATGTATATGTGTATATATGTGTGTGTGTGTGTGTATTTAGTTGTCCAGCTCATTTCTTTCTATTTTTTTCATAGAGACGGGGTCTCACTCTTGCTCAGGCTGGTCTGGAACTCCTGAGCTCAAACAATCCTCTGGCCTCGGCCTCCCAGAGTGCCAGGATTACGGGCATGAGCCACCACGCCCAGCCGGGAGATGTGTCTTTAAAGGCACTAAGTGCACCTAATGAAGAAGAGAATTTAAGTGTCATACTGTGGGAGGAAAAGGATAAACTGAAATTCAAAAGGGTCATCTAAATGCTATATTAAAAGAAAGCAAGAAAGCATAGGTCAGAGACCAGGAACAAGTCAGGCCTTGGGAACTTTCTAGAACCTTTCTAATTTCCTTATGTTTGCTTCTTCTGTCATCCTTTTAGTATCCTTTCCAGTAGCACAAGTTTTTAAAAACCCTTAAATCAGGAAGTGTCTGTGTGTTTGCAGAGCAACAGTCGATCATGGGTGGAGCAGCTGTGTGGAGAAGGAAAACCCGAGGAGCAGGGCGAGTCCGGCAGCTTTGGAGAGGGCACATAGCTGTCGCAGGAGGGAGAAGGAGCTGGGCCTGTCAGGTGCCCCAGAAACTTAGTAATCAAGGATTGGCTTCTCCCAAGTTTTTATTTTAATGTCCTTATACGGGTTTTTATTTATTTCTTTATAACTTAGTTTTCATTTTTATGTCCTTATACAGGTTTTGATTTATTTCTTTATTACCTAGTTTTTGTTTATTTCTTTATAACCTATTTTGTTCCACAAAATATTTAAGTACCTAAATATTTAATTACCTTAAGATGTAAAACATGTATGCAATAAAATATAAAGTCAGAATCAGGAAAATATAATATTTTTAAAAGGTCATGACCAGGAGAAAATCAGAATGCATGATCGCACAAGGTATAATCTGTTACTTAAACAGAGGCTCAGATTTGTCTGGAGCTCCCAGGCACCCACAGTAGAAAGGGAAATAAGATGGATGAACTGAATCTCACTGTCCGTGAAAGACAAAAGAGTGATTGCTGGGGTGAAGTTCTATCTCTAAAAGATACTTCTCTTACAGTACTTTGTAGAGTAGCAAAAGGGTGACACCTCTACATTATCATCAAGAGGAAAGTTCACGAAGCTGTCTCTTATACATGCTAAGAGGATGACTCTGAGACATGACTCACCAATGGCATGTTTGTGGAAGCTCCCTCCTCACCTAACCATAAGCAGCAGAACCAGATGTGGAACCCAGGTCTTGCAACGGTCAATTGCTGTTTGCTTTTTTCACCTGGCTATTTCCTATCCTCTTTCAGTCTCAGTAAATTTCACTTCATGAAAAAGAACTTTTCTTTCTTTCTTTTTTTTTTTTTTTGAGACAGAGTTTTACTCTGTTGCCCTTAGTCCAGTGCCATGGCATCAGCCTAGCTCATAGCAAACTCAAACTCCTGGGCTCAAGCAATCCTTCTGCCTCAGCCTCCCGAATAGCTGAGACGAAAGACATGCACCACCATACCCGGCTAATTTTATATATATATATATATATATATATTTTTTTTTTTTTTTTTTTAGGTGTCCAGATAATTTCTTTCTATTTTTAGTAGAGACAGGGTCTCACTCTTGCTCAGGCTGGTTTTGAACTCCCAGAGTGCTAGGATTATAGGAGTTAGCCACCACACCCGGCCATAAAAAGACCTTTTCTGACCCTGGGTTGGCCTAAGCCCCAGTCAGGTTCTCAGCATTTGGTTTTTCCCTCTTTCACACATTGGGTCGGCAGAATCAACATTGTTAAAATGTCTATACTACCCAAAGTAATCTACAGAGTCAATGCAATCCCTATTAAAATACCATCGTCATTTTTCACAGATACAGAAAAAATAATTTTATGCTTTGTATGGAACCACAGAAGACCCCATATAGCAAAAGTAATCCTAGGCAAGAAAAACAAAATGGGAGGTATCAATTTACCAGACTTCAAACTATACTACAAGGCTATAGTAATTAAAACAGCTTGGGACTGGCACAAGAACAGGGACATTGACCAGTGGAACAGAACATATAAAACCATCCTTTTGTAGCCATCTAATCTTTGACAAAGCAGACAAAAACATACAATGGGGAAAAGAATCCTTATTCAATAAATGGTGCTGGGAAAACTAGATAGCCACATATAGAAGACTGAAACAAGATCCACACCTTTCACCTCTCACAAAAATCAACTCACGCTGGGTAACAGACTTAAACCTAAGGTCTGAAACTATTAGAATCCTAGAGGAAATGTTGGAAATACTCTTCTAGACATTGACCTAGGCAAAGAATTTATGAAGAAGACCCCAAAGGCAATCACAGCAAAAACAAAAATAAATAAATGGAACCTGATCACATTAAAAAGCTTCTGCACAGCCAGAGAAACTGTCATGAGAGCAAACAGAAAACCTACAGAATGGGAGAAAATTTTCTCAAGCTACACATCTGATAAAGGGCTGATAACTAGAATCTATTTAGAACTCAGGAAAATCAGCAAGGAAAAATCAAACAACCCTATCAAAAAGTAGACAAAGGACATGAACAGAAACTTTCCAAACGAAGACAGAATAATGGCCAACAAACATGTGAAAAAATGCTCAACATCTCTAATCATCAGGGAAATGTAAATCAAAACCACAATGAAATATAACTTATCTCCAGTGAGAATAACCTTTATTAACAAGTCCCAAAACAATAAATGTTGGTGTGGATGTAGAGAGATAGGAACACTCCTACATTGCTGGTGGGACTGTAAACTAGTTCAACCTCTGTGGAAAGCAATATGGAGATACCATAAAGCAATACAAGTGGATCTACCATTTGATCCAGCAATCTCATTACTGGGCATCTACCCAAAAGAACAAAAGACACTCTATAAAAAAGACACCTGCACTCAAATGTTTATAGCAGCACAATTCACAATTGCAAAGATGTGGAAACAACCGAAGTGCCCATCAATATGTGAGTGGATTAATAAAATGTGGCATATGTATACTATGGAGTACTATTCAGCTATAAGAAACAACGGTGATATAGCACCTCTTATATTTTCCTGGATAGAGCTGGAACCCATTCTACTAAGTGAAGTATCCCAGGAATGGAAAAATAAGCACCACATGTACTCACCAGCAATTTGGTTTCACTGATAAACACCTAAGTGGACATATAGGAATAACATTTATCGGGTGTCAAGCAAGTGAGGGGGGAGGAGAGGATGGGTATATACATACATAATGAGTGTGAAGCACACCATCTGGGGGATGGATACGCTTGAAGCTCTGACTTGAGAGGGGAGAGGGGGAGGGCAATATACATAACCTTAACATTTGTACTCCCATAATATGATGAAATAAAAAATCAGAAATTAAAAAAAAGACTTCAAGCATAAAATTATGTCTGAGAGAATTATTTTTAAAGCACAGATTAGATACTATGACTTAAGTAAAGCAAATAAATATTTGAGGACTTGAAAAAAAGAGTAGGGGGCAAATTCAGCAGAAGGTAGCAGAATGATAAGGAAACAAACTTATATGGTATTACACAGTTAATTTCAATTTTATGGGAATATTTGACTTTGAATTCCATGGCTGCCACCAACAGGGAAGACAAAAATTCTGTGGTGAAAATCTGATTATTTTCTTAGGATAGAGTCCTGGAATCAAAATTCCTGGCTCAAAGAACATACATACATTTAAGCTTTTGGTAGATTTGTGAAATTGCATTCCCAAAAGAGCTACCAATGTACTACTAATCACACCAATGTATGGCTTGCTGCTGGGCCAGAGCAGGATGGGACACATCTCGAAGGACAATAATGTCAGAGAAAAGGTGCTATGCTAGGTGGGGAAGGCACAAGCCTCCTCCAGCAGTGGGCACCAAGCAGTTGGCATTCTCCGAGCCAGGGACAGGGAGCCCAGCTATTTCTGAGACTCTCGTTTTCCTTCTATGTCCAAACTAGCTTAAAAAAAAAAAAAAAAAAAAAAAACCCACAATGACAGTTCTTCCTTGTGCTTGCCTCTTTCTTTTCTTTTCTTTCCATTTTTTTTTTTTTTTTTTTGAGACAGAGTGAGACTCTGTTGCCCTGGCTAGAATACTATGACATCAGCCTAGCTCAAACTCCTGGGCTCAAGCGATCCTCCTGCCTCAGCCTCCGAGTAGCTGCAACTACAGGCATGTGCCACCATGCCTGACTAATTTATATATATGTATGTTTTTAGTTGTCTAGCTAATTTCTTTCTATTTTTAGTAGATACGGGGTCTTGCTCTTGCTTAGGCTGGTTTCAAACTCCTGACCTTGAGCTATCCTCCCGCCTCAGCCTCCCAGAGTGCTAGGATTACTGGTGTGAGCCACCACGCCCAGCCCTCTTTTTCTTTTAAAGAAAGTAATGACACAAAGAGGAGAGGACAGGAAAGAAAATATTTATCATTATTTCCTATCTACCTCCACTCTCTCTCTGATGCTAATTTCATAAAGGAGTATTTGGGGGCGTGAGGTGGGAAATGAAGATCCTGTGTGATCATCAGCGCATGTACTAAGTTTCTAAAATTATACTACCTTCAGTATTTCCATAATATGACTGTGACAGTTAATTTTATATGTCATCTTTCTGGCCACTGGGTGCCCAGATATTTAGTTAAACATTATTCTAGATGTGTCTTTGAGGGTGTTTCTGGATGGGATTAACCTTTGTTTTGTGTTCGGTTTTTTTGTTTTAGAGACAGGGTCTGTCGCCCAGGCTGGAGTGCAGTGGCATCATCATAGCTCACTGCAACCTCGAACTCCTGGGCTCAAGCGATCCTCCTGCTTCAGCCTCCTGAGTAGCTGGGACTACAGGCACATGCCACCAAGCCCAGCTAATTGAATCAATAGATTGAGTAAAGCAAAGTGCCCTCCCCAGAGTGGGTGGGCCTCATCCCATCTGTTGAAGGCCTGAATAGAACAAAAGGCAGAGCCAGGGAGAATTCACTCTCTCTGCCTGACCATCTTCAAGCTGCAACATTGGTTTTCTCCTGTCTGCAGATTTGCACTCAGACTGAAACTTACACTATGTGCTCTCCTGGCTCTCAGGCCTTCAGGCTCAGACTGGCGCTGTCATGGGCTCTCTTGGGTCTCCAGTCCTGCAGATCTGTAGGACTTCTCAGCCTCCAAAATCGCCTAAGCCAATTCCTTAGCTCCTTATAATAAATCTTTTATATATATATATTTACATATACACATGATATATATATATAGGATATATTAATATATATCTTATTGGTTCTGTTTCTCTGGAGAACGCTACCTAATACAATGACTCCAATATACAAAAATCAAACCAACTCAAACAAGACTAAGCGAAAGTGTATTTTGTTCTAGACTTTTTATTCTCCATACGGAGCTGTGGGACTTCTGCTTTCATGTCTCACCTTATGACCTCATCTTCAGCGAGATGTTGAACGAGAAACTAGAGATGTCTGAATAAATGACATATGCAACCCTGTCCCCCTCATCTGTCACAAATCCATTCCATCAGTTCCCCATGGCATCAAATCCTCTTCAGCCCAAAGAGAGCCCCATGAGCCATATGTAAAATACTGTCTCATTTTCTTTTTCTTTTCCCTGTTTAATTACTCACTTCATTTACTTTTATTTTTCTCTTTCTCACTGGGCAAAGACGACTTTGTATTTGGGTCTAAGATCTAATAATGAAGAAAAAACATTTCTCTTTGACATTTATTACTGTAATGGATATTCCCAAATGTGTCCTGAACCACTAATATGTATTTCTTATTACAAACAAGCTCAGATCTTTTCTCTCATTAAGCACCTAAGATGATCCCACTTTCCTGCCAGAACAATCCCTGTTCATTTTTTGTGTAAGCCAGTGCTGGCAGAGGTGGCTACCAGTATCAAAAGTAAACAGTTATCCTTGTGTCCTGAGAAACTCTATTGCATTACATTCGGCATTTGCAGGTTGTACATTTTCACACGTTTTTTTTCCAGGATGTTCTTTCTGGCCACTCCAGACTCCATCACAGCTGATTTTAATTCACAGCACTGATTTTTCAAGCTGGAAGTGCCTCCTGGGGTTTTTCCTAATGGTTCATTTTTCCTAATGGGAACTATTAATGGTTTTCTTTTCCAGCACTAAGTTTGGACAATCAGATGAAAGCAGTGTCAATGAGACTGTGAAAATATTTCTTTTCAAAGGCCTCATAAACCACTTCATCTGGCACATCAGACCTGGCTCTGCCTGTACGATGGACAGGAAAGATTCCATTTTCTCATCCTGCAAGAATTAAACAAAAACTCTGAAGCTGTGCATAGACATTTAAAGCAGCCAATCCTTTTCTTTCCTTTCCTCTTTTTTTTTAATGTCTGCTCACATCTGCTAGAGACATGGACTTGTTCTATTATGAAGTCTTCCGTTTTTTATATATATTGACTTATTATAGACCGTACTTTGGAAATGGAAGTGTGTTTATGTAAAGTAGGAATCAGCTGAGAGTAATACTTGTTTCTCACCAGACTAACGCGGTTTAGTGGAGTTTGTGCCCTCACAGGAGTAGGAGACTATAAACCCTATCACTGTAGACTGGTTTTCTGGCAAAGTCTATACAATTAATGACATTTAATATAGTGTAGCTCACACGGGCACTTTAGGGATCACCACCAGCTTGTGAAATGGTTATAAAATTAAGTTTATCTAATATGTCAGTTGTTTTCAATAGCCACTCACTCCCCATTGTTTACATTAGCTTTTAGTCCCTAAATATGATCCAGACATGGTTGGTGGTAATTAACAAAATCTGTTAGCCATTTTGTATTTCTTGTGCAATTCTTTTTTTTTTTTTTGAGACAGAGTCTCACTCTGTTGCCCGGGCTAGAGTGCCGTGGCATCAGCCTAGCTCACAGCAACCTCAAACTCCTGGGCTCAAGCGATCCTTCTGTCTCAGTCTACCAAGTAGCTGGGACTACAGGCATGCACCGCCATGCCCGGCTAATTTTTTCTATATATTTTAAGTTGTCCAGCTAATTTCTTTTGATTTTTGGTAGAGGTAGGGTCTCGCTCTTGCTCAGGCTGGTCTCGAACTCCTGAGCTCAAACGATCCTCCCGCCTCAGCCTCCCAGAGAGCTAGGATCACAGGCGTGCGCCACCACGCCTGGCCCTTGTGCAATTCTTTGTTTCAAGGCAGACTCTTTTCAGCCAGAGAAAGGGCAGGACAATCCCTAGATATCATGGGGTCAGTGTCCCCATTTTACACAGTGCTATTGAGGTCTAGAGGAAGTTTCACGTGGGATAATCAAATAAAGATGATACTATGAACATATGTGCAGAGCCATACCATTGTCTTGCATCTGATCCACACGAAAATCCTGTGAAGTATGTGAGACAGCTGCTATCATCTTCCTGTGTTAGTTAGGGCAAAAGCTAAACCACTATAACAAAAGTACTAAAGCCTGGGCACAGTGGCTCACGCCTGTAATCCTAGCACTCTGGAAGCCTGAGGCAGGTGAATCTCTTGAGCTCAGGAGTTCAAGACCAGCCTGAGCAAGAGCGAGACCCCGTCTCTACTAAAAATAGAAAGAAATTAGCCAAAACAACTGAAAATAGAAAAAATTAGCCAGGCATGGTGGCGAGTACCTGTAGTCCCAGCTACCTGGGAGGCTGAGGCAGGAGGATCACTTGAGCCCAGGAGTTTGAGATTGCTGTGAGCTAGGCTGATGCCACAGAACTCCAGCCCAGGCAAGAGAGTGAGACTCTGTCTCAAAAAAAAAAAAAAAATACTAGCAATAAAATGGCTGAAAAAGCAAAGAAATATATTCCTCATTCACATAACAGTGTTGTGGTGCATGGTCCAGGTTAGTGGCACAATTCTGTTCCACACAGTCATTTAGGGACTCTCTTTCCTTCTGTTGTGTAGCTCTGCCATTCTCTGAGGCACTTTTATGGGCAAGGCTGGGTGGCCACAGACCCCTCCCTGGCAGGAAGGAGAAGATGGCACAGATGAAGGACATCCACTATTTTAAGACCCAGGCCCAGAGTGGTACACATCCCTTCCACTCACACCCCACTGGGAAGAACATAGTCATGTGGCCACCTGTGACTGCCAAGAGGGGGACTGTAGGATAATGTGCCCACAAAGAAGGAAAGAATGGATTTTAATGGATGACTAACAATTTTTACCATACTTTTCTCATTTACAGATGAGGAAATTAAAACTGAGAGAAGCAGTAGCTCATAATACAGAATTAAGTAAGTAACCTTTGCCAGCCTGCCCCACAGGAGCTTCTGTACCTTTAGCAAACTTACTTAATATAAAATTAAATTTTAAAAAGAAAGAAAAAAATTGAATAAAATAAAAGAATTAGGTGGTTTCACTTGCAAAATTTTATTATATAATTTTGAATGACATTTATACAAAAAATAAAAAGAGGATGGTTAATATATTAGTCAGGGTTCCCCAGAGAAACAGTACCAACAGGATGTATGTACATACAGAGAGATTTTTAAGGAACTGGCTCATGTGATCGCAGAGGCTGGCAAATTCAAAATGTGCAGATTGGGCTGGCAGGCTGGAGACCCAGGAAAGTGCTCATGTTGCAGGTCAAGTGCAAAGGCCATCTGCTGGCAGAATTCCCTCTTCCTCAGGGAATGTCAGTCATCATTCTATTAAGGCCTTCAACGGATTGGATGAGGCACACTTACAACATAGAAGTTAATCTGCTTTACTCAAAATCCCCTAATTTAAATGTTAATTTCATCCCAACAGCACCCTCATAGACCAAATATCTGGGCACCGTGACCCCACCAAGTTGGCACATGAAATTCACCAGCACAATTAATAACGCCATAATCCCCTAAAATCTACTTTAGCCCCTGACTCCATCCAATGTACATGGTCTCTAACTGCACCTCTGTCGCGGTGACTTTAACATTTCTGATCACCAGCTCACCCCACAGCATTGGAAAGGGAACCGTTATTTTCCTCACGTTGAAAGCACGGCATTCGGGAGGAACAATGCATGTGACTGGGCAAAGTTTTAAAAACTTCTGAGCACCACTAGTGCACTATATTTCCCCCACAGACCACTCAGTCTTTTCTCAGGAGTCCTACAGACATGGCATTAAGAGAAGGAAAAGGAAAAGGGAGGGGAAGGGAAGGAGAGAGGGTGGGGGAAGGGCTTGCCATCCCACCTCCGTGATCTTTCTAAATGCCCCCTGTAAGAGCACTGCACTTTGTCTGGCATTATTCTCATCAAAAATTTACTGCGTGTCTTCTACTGTATGAGATGCCATACCCAGCTAAGGTACAAACATCAGCTAAAGCAGACTTCAAATTAGAGTGCTTGAAAGCATTAGCTGCCAGGTGTTTCACCAGCCGAACAAACAGGGATGATTTAAAAATCAACGTCAATAACGTCTAGTCATTTCCTTAAAAATTACTTCCCATCTGCACATTGCATAGTGTTCTGGAAAGTGGTGTGTTGTGTTTTACTCTGTTCTGTTCTGCCAGCAAATTGCCGAAACCTGTATTCTGCTCATCTACTAGGGCTATTTAGCTGGGCGTGAATCTCTGCAAGTCCCTGGGCTTGGGCCTCATCCTAGCCTGGCTTGGGTCTCTCCCCACTTCACCGACAAAGATCTTTGGCTCTCCTTCCACTATTGTCACCTTCTTTGGACTCCCCAAACTAATTTCTAAAGTGCATAAATCTCTGGGTTTTTTTTTTTCAACAAGTCTTACCACTTATGATGAAAATGCATGGTGTTCGCTTCACCTTTTTCTTACATTTATAGATGCTAAGAATCGGAATAAGGAAGTGAGATAGACAGAGTTTCCCCCCTTTTCACAGTGGCTCCCCAAGATAAATGAACCCAGCAATGGGGAGCTCACTACCTCCCAAGGCAGCCCAGTACTTCCTTATACCAAAAAGACTAAGAAAAGTGTCTTCTTTGTGTCTACTCTGATTAATTAGGAACAATACAGAAAGAAGGTTTATCCTCCTATGTAGTCCTTTTCACACACACTAGAAAACTTTTTCAAGATTTACTATATAATTACAAAATTTTTATTAGCATAACCCAAAACATTACAATGTCCTGTGAATCTAAAAATAAAAGAATAAAAAGGCATACAGTGAAAAGTCATCTTCTTACTTCTATCATCCATCCAGACAATTCTTCCCACCTTCCCTTCAAATAGAGAGGTACTGATACTATAATAGTTCCTTGTTTATCATTCCACAGACTTTTTATATGAACAGATACACATATATATTATGCTTCCTCTTTTATATAATTAAAAGCACACCATGCATACTGTTCTGCAACTTACTTTCCTGATAATATATGTAAAAAATCTTTCCATACCAGAACATAGAGAGTTTTTTACTTCTTTTTTACAAATATACAATATTCCATGGTGCAGACATGCCGTAAGTGATTAAGCCAGTCTATTAGGGACACATATGTCATTTCCTGTTTCTGCTGTTATAAATATGCAAAGATAACTAACATTGTATAGACATCATTTTGCATATGCCTGGTTATACCTATAGACTAAACTCTTTAAAATGAATTGCTAATCAAAAAAGTTCTGTTCTTCAAATTTTGATAGGTACTGCCAAATTGCCTTTCATAAATGTTGTACCCATTTATATTCTATCAACAATATAAAGCAGTGCCTTGTCAACCCACTGTTTTACCAAATATTTGGAGTTTTGCCTACCTGATAGGTGAAAATAGTATTTAAGTATAATTTAAATTTGTGTATCTCCTATTATGAATGGTGTGGAACATTTCTTTTAACATATTTAACAACTATTTGTATTTCCTTTTCTGTGGATTCTAGTCATAGCATTGTCCACCTTTCTCTTGAGTGATGGTTTATTTTTCTTACTGACTTGTAAAAATCAATGTTAAGGAAGTTATCCCCATTATCTGTGACATGAGTTGCAAATATTTTTCCAGCTTATCATTTGTCTTCTGACTATTTTTCCAGCTTGTCATTTGTCTTATGACTTAGCTTATAGTAGTTTTTATGAAAAATGTTTAAAGTAGTTGAATCTATCATTTTAAAGTAATCTTATTTAGTCGAGAGGTTTTGCCCTATTTTAAGATGCAAAAATAGTTTTTCTGTGTTCTTGTCCAATATCATCATTCTTTACTTTTTTATCAACTTTGAGCTTTTTCAAGAATATACGGTATGGCCGGGGGCGGTGGCTCAAGCCTGTAATCCTAGCTCTCTGGGAGGCCGAGGTGGGCGGATCGTTTGAGCTCAGGAGTTCGAGACCAGCCTGAGCAAGAGCGAGACCCCATCTCTACTATAAATAGAAAGAAATTAATTGGCCAACTAATATATATAGAAAAAATTAGCCGGGCATGGTGGCACATGCCTGTAGTCCCAGCTACTCGGGAGGCTGAGGCAGCAGGATTGCTTGAGCCCAGGAGTTTGAGGTTGCTGTGAGCTAGGCTGACGCCACGGCACTCACTCTAGCCTGGGCAATAAAGTGAGACTCTG
>VSMD01053409.1:0-19413 GCA_008750895.1 Mirza zaza
GCACGGTGCTAAGTCCTAATAATTAGTTCTTAATTATTCACAGAAACATCAGGAAGGAAAGAAGCATGCAATTATCAATAAGATGATTCTGTGTGAGATGTGAAATGAACATAACATTTGGGGTATACTCACTTCTCAAAGACCTTTCTCGTAACTGAGTTTTCCAATCCAACCTCAGACTCGTAGTTCCTAAGAAAATAGCTTTGTTCTTTTTTTTTTATGCTAGTTTTCCCCCCAGTGCAAGATGCTGTGTGCCAGAGGTGGACAGATTATTAGCCCAGGAGCATGCATGGCCTCGTGAGGAGGCACCTCCAGGACACAGTGGCTCTTGGAATCTACCTCATTAGTGACTTGACTTCCCACTGTCCACCGGCATACGTCACCTTTCGCTGCCACCTTTGAGGTTTCATGCTCTTTCTTGCTTCTCTGCTTTCATTCCATTATCTTCTTTCTTTTTAATTGACACATAATAATTGTACATGTTTATAGGACACAATGTGACATTTGGATACATTGTGTAATGTAGACATTGTATAATGATGAAATCAGGGTAATTAGCATATCCATCACCAAACATTTGTCATTTCTTTGCTGTGGGAACATTCAAAATCCCCTCTTCTAGGTATTTTGAGAAATACAATACCTTATTATTAACTATATCACCCTACTGTGCAATACATCACCAGAACTTACTCCTATCTAACTGTAACTTTGTACCCACTGACCAGTGTGTCTCCCTAGCTCCCTCTCCTTCCCCTTCTCTGGTCACCACCATTCTACTTTATACTTCTATGAGATCGACTTTTTTAGATTTCATGTATGGATGAGATCATATGCTATTTGTCTTTCTGTGTCTGGCTTATTTCATTTAACGTAATGTCTTTCAAGTTCATCCATGTTGCCACAAATGACAGGATTCCATTCTTTTTATGGCTAAATAGTATTCCATTGTGTGTATATCTCACATTTTCTTTATTCATTCAACTGTTGTTGGACACTTAGGTTGATTCCATTTTTTGGCAATTGTGAATAGTGCTGTAATAAACATGGGGGTACAAATCTCTTTCACATACTGATTTCATTTCCTTTGGATATATACCCAGTAGTGGGATTAATCTGGATTGCTGGATCATGCGGTAGTCCTATTTTTAATTTTTACACCCCTCCATCTGTTTTCCATAATGGCTGTACTAATTTACAAGGGTTCCCTTGTAAGGGTTCCCTTTTCTCCATACCCTCACCAAAGCATATGCTTCTTTATCCTTTGTCTTTTTGATAATAGCCATTCTAACTGGAGTGAAGCAATACTCATTGTGGTTTGGGTTTGCATTTCTCTGATGATTAGTGATGTTGAGCTTTTTTTGTTTATACCTGTTGGCCATTTTTATGTCGTCTTTTGAGAAATGTCTGTTAAGGTCTTTTGCCCATTTTAAAATTAGATTATTTGCTTTTTTGCTATTGAGTTGTTTGAATTCCTTATATATTCTAGTTTATTATAACCCTTTGTCAGATATATAGTTTGCAAAGCATTTTTTCTCATTCTGTGAGTTGTCTCTTCACTCTGTTGATTGTTTCCTTTGCTGTACAGAAGCTTTTTAGTTTGATATAATCCCATTCGTCTATTTTTCCTTTTGTTGCTTGTGCTTTTCAGGTCTTATCCAAATCAATCCTTGCCCACTCCAGTGTCACAAATCATTTCCCCTGTTTTCTTCTAGTACTTTCTTAGTTTTGGAGCTTACATTTAAGTCTTTAATCCATTTTGAGTTCATATTTTGTATAGGATGAAAAATAAGGGTCCAGTTTGATTTTTCTGCATGTAGATATCTAATTTTCCCAGCACCATTATTGAAGAAACTGTCCTTTTCCTCAGTGTGTATTCTCAGTACCCTTATGAGTTAGCTATAGAGACATGAATTTATTTCTGGGCACTCTATTCTGTTCTTTTTGTCTGTCCATCTGCTTTATGCCAGTCCTATGCTGTTTTGGTTACTATAGCTTTGTGTAGTATATTTTGAAGTCAGGTAGTGTGATTCCTCTAAATTCCCCACCCCCGTCAAGATTTGGCTGTTCAGAATCTTTTCTGGTTCCACGTGAATCTTGCGATTGTTTTTTCTATTTTTGTAAAGAATGTCACTGGAATTTTGATGGGGATTGCATTGACTCTGTAGATTGCTTTGGGTAGTACGAAGATTTTAAAAATATTACTTCTTCTGTTGTCTTCCTCACCTTTCTCCTCCTCATTCTCTGGCCAAACTATCCCTCGTGAACCCACTTGAGTCCCCACCTCCTATGTCGAGGTTTCTTGGGATAATCTGGCCTTCTAGCTCTCTCACTCCTCTGAACTTTGTCAAGACAGCTAAAGCTCCGTGTAGACTTGTATCCCTTCTGTATCGTTCTGTATGTTCTCTCCAATTAGCCTCATCTTCTGCACTAAAAAGGAGGACTCTTAAGTACAATGTTGCTCGCTTCCCACAGCATGAGGCTGAGCCTGCATGTGACTGGACAGATGCTGGGACTGAGAGAGTTAAGAGGCCTCTGCCGAATCATGCAAAAGCTGAGGAATCAAACAAAACAGCGGCCTGAGCCCTGCAACTTGTGCCATTAGAGAGTGGCTTGGGTAAAGAAACCCGGGCAAAGGATTTCCGGAGTCCCCAGTCCTTAAAAATAACCAGAAGGAAGAAAAAACAGGCAGACCTGAACATTTATTTTGCCAGCTAGTCTGAGTTATTTTAGAGCATCTAAAGCAGGGTGATGTTGGTTAGAGATGGGTGCTCTGTAATTTTAGGGACAAAAACAGAAAGACAAGAAGGCCTACTTTAGGCTGTGGAATGTCTTTCTGAAAAAGGAAAAAAAACATTGAGACTCTTTATAACTTTCCAGTTTTTAACAATGGAGAGGTTTCTTGTTCTCTCACATTTTCCCTTTTATCTCCACTACAGCCTCACCTTCTGTTTATATTTCCACACAGGACTGGACAGCACCCCAGACCTCGTCCCTCCCCCAGGGAAGAAGGGGGCCACACACCCTGACCACAGCAAGACCTCAGCAGGTGCAGAGCAAGTCGGCCAGCCCGAGAACCCTGGCCAGCCTGTGTCACCCGGGGACTCCAGGCCCAAGGGCAGATCGCCAGTCAGACTGGCCCGAGAGGGCAGCACGTCCCCAGGGGAGAAGGCAGTAGCCCTTCCTGACTGCGCCAAGACTGCTCCAAAAGCCAGCCTGCCCCACAGCGCCAGGAGCGCGGCCGCTCTCAGGGGAGCGGGACCCGGGGTAGAGGGGACACCAGCTAGTACCATCCTGTCACAAGACTTCCTCACATCCCAAGAAAAGAGACAGGGAGCTCCCAGTAACCACAGCGAGGCTTTGGAAACGACAGGAGTCCATGCACCAGAAAACTCCCAGGAGTCTGCTCTGCTGGAGGGAACAGATTCTGTGCCCACGAGGACACCGCAGGCCAGCCTCTCCCTGCCGAGATCCGCTGACACGGCCCAAGGAGCATGTGGCAGTGCCTCGGGGCACTGCTGCCCAGGGGGGAGTAGAGAGAGCCCCGTGACGGACATCGACAAACTCATCAGGGATCTGGATGCTTCCGAGGCAAGTTCCGCGTCTCCCCAGAAAGGACAGCGTGGGAGTCCGGAGGGCAGTTCTCAGGGCCACCCGCCAGCAGGAGCGGGAGGCGGGAGCTCCCGCCAGGCCGAGCCCACCATGGTCTCGGGGGGCCAGGTGCCCTCCCCGAGGAGGGCCCGGACTGCGGGTCCCCTCCCTCAAGCACAGTGGGCCTCCCAGGCTTCAGTTTTGGATTCAATTAATCCTGACAAACATTTTACTGTGAACAAAAACTTTCTGAGCAACTACTCTAGAAATTTTAGCAGTTTCCATGAGGACAGCACCTCCCTCTCGGGCCTGGGCGACAGCACGGAGCCATCCCTCTCTTCCATGTACGGGGACGCTGAGGACTCGTCTTCGGACCCGGAGTCGCTCACTGAAGCCCCACGAGCTTCCGCCAGGGACGGCTGGTCACCTCCTCCCTCCCGTGGCTCTTCTCACAAGCAGGAGGCTCCGGAGTCCGAGGAGGAGCAAATTGAAATCTGTTCCACGAATGGCTGTCCCGATCGGCCCTCGAGTCCCGCTCCTCCTCCTGCCCAGGCCGCCCCCTGCCCCGACTCGGCCAGGGTTCTGCCTCTGAAACACAGCGCCCTGTGTGAGCCGGGGCGGCGTCCGCGTGAGAGAGCCACCGTCTTGCCAGGAGCCTCGTGCGCTTCGATCCCAGACTCTTCCCCGCCGTTTTCACTCTTGGACACAAGCTCTCAGGAGCACGAAACTCACGTGGACATGAGCACTTCCCAGAATTACAGGCCACAGACCTCATGTGCAGGGGAAACAGTGGAAGTCACCAGCGCTAGCTCGGCCATGGAAAACAGCCCGCCTTCTAACGTCGCCAGACATCTCCGCAAGCCCCCGGTCACACTCAGCTGCCCCGACATGGTGAATGGCTTGGAAGATGACTCGCTGGGTGACGAAACCCCACCTGGACGTGAAACACATGCTAATGCAGCTGAGCATCCGTCCCCCTCAGGTGTGGATGTCCCGAAGGTCAGAGAGTCTGTTCTGACAAACCTACACATCTCTGAAAGCCAAGACCTGGACGACTTGCTTCAGAAGCCAAAAGTGATTGCCAGGAGGCCCATCATGTCCTGGTTTAAAGAAACAAATAAAAACCCGCAGGGTGTGCACGTGCAGGGCAAGGCTGAGAAGGAGCAGTCCACAACACCAGCCAGGAGTCCCGACTCCAAAAATCAGCTGTGGAGCTCAAGCCACGCGAAGGGGGTCACTGTGGTGCACGGCTCCCCACAGCCGAAAACGAACCTGGAAAATAAAGACCCATGTAAGAAAAGTCCGGTGGAAACGCTTCTGAGTGGCTGTCCGAAACCCAAGTGCGGCCCTAAGCTGAAGAGGCTGAGCATCAAGGGCAAAGGCAGAGTCACCGCCGAGGCCCCCGCCACCAACGCCTCGAAGGCTGGGGGGCTGGACCCCAGGAAGCCCCTCACGTCACCCCAGGCCTCCCACAAAGCGCTCTCCAAGGGAGTGTCACAGCAGTTCCACCTGGCTGCCAACAAGGAACCCGACACAAACGCCGCAGCCAGCCCCAGGTCTCCCCAGTGCGCGCCAGAGAGCAAGCCGTCCCTTGCTGCCGCTGGGTCGCTGAAGCCCTCGGTGTCAGACACGAGCATCAGGACATTCGTTTCACCCCTGACCTCCCCCAAGACCCTTCCCGAGCAGGATGCATGCAGCAGGGCCCACACGGCTGTCCACTCGGAGCCTGACAGAGGCTGCCCAACTGCCCCCAGGTCTCCCAAGTGTGGACCAGAGGGCAGGGCGCCCCGTGCCAACTCGGAGCTGGGGAGCCCCGCGGCACCCAGGAGCAGCAGCGTGTCCGCCACAGCAGGCAGCCGGCAGGGCGAGCAGCGCCCACCCAGCCACGCAGTGTCGCCATCGGACGCAGCCCAGCCCAGGCTGACTGGCGAGAAGGGAGGCAACACGATTGCTAGCGATGCCCTAGAAAGAACAAACCAGCTGAAGATAGTTGAGATTGCTTCTGCAAGCGTGCCGAAGAATGCGTGTGGTGACAAGCCAGCTCAGTGTGACAGGCAGGGAGGGTCCTCGGCCCAGTGCCTCTGCCAGAAGAGCGAAATCAGACTCTGTCACCAATTAGTGGAATCGTCCCCAAATCATACGTCCTTACTCACCTCTCATGCCCCCCAAGGAGAGCAAGAAATGCAGCGATCGTTCAGCATGGCGAAACTGGCTTCCTCCTCCTCCCCGCAGCTGCCTGCTAAAAAGGCAGATTCCTCCCAGGGGAAATCCAGCCGGTTGTCAGACTCCCTAGGGGTGCCCAAGAATGGAGGAGCAGCAGGCCCTGGCGGGGAGGACCATCCGTACTTCACACCAAGGCCAGCAACCAGGACCTACTCCATGCCAGCCCAGTTCTTAAGCCACTTTGGACGGGAGGGTCATTCTCCACACAGCCTGGGCCGCTCTCCTCGGGACAGCCAGGCCCCCGTGACAGGTGGCGTTCTCCCCGAGGCAAAGGCATGCAAAGGTGGTATTCTGGGCCTGGTTAACGGACAGGGCGTATATAGTGTCAAGCCTCTGCAGGAAACCTCGAGGAACCTTCCAGCCACAGATGAAGGGGATGTCATTTCAGTCCAAGAGACGAGCTGCCTAGTCACAGACAAAATCAAGGTCACCAGAAGACATTACTGCTATGAACAAAACTGGCCCCACGAATCTACCTCATTTTTCTCTGTGAAGCAGCGGATCAAGTCTTTTGAGAACCTGGCCCACTCTGACCGGCCTGCAGCCAAGTCTGTGGCGTCCCCTTTTCTGTCGGTGAGCTCCAAGCCTCCCATTGGGAGACGGTCTTCGGGCAGCGTCACTTCCGGGAGCCTCGGCCACGCCGTGGACGCAGCAGCGAGGTCGCTGAGACGCAGCCTGAGTTCCTGCAGCGAAAGCCAAAGTGAAACCAGCGCCCTTCTCCCCCAGATGGCCAAGTCCCCGTCCAGCATGACGCTGACCGTCTCCCGACAGAATCCGCCAGAGACCAGTAACAAGGGCCCTGGTTCCGACCAAAAGAAATCCCTGGGTCCTTCAGGAATTGCCACCCCAGCGGCGACCCCAGCCTCTCCCAACAAGAGGAATAAGTCCTCAGCACGCCACGCCCAGCCCTCGCCTGTGTCCCGCTCCAGGCTGCAGGAACTGAGAGCCTTGAGCATGCCGGACCTCGACAAGCTCTGCAGCGAGGACTACTCTGCAGGGCCCAGCGCCATGCTCTTCAAAACCGAGCTGGAGATCATTCCTAAGAGGTCGCCCGGCTCCCTGGCTGGAGGCCTGTCGTGTCCCGAGAAGGGCGGGAATAGAGCCTGTCCAGGAGGAAGTGGCCCTAAAACAAATGAGCCTGGGACACCCAGTCCAGCCGGTGATACGGGCAAAACCGCCCAGGATCTGCCTTCCGGAAAAAGCTGGTCAGTTAAGTAAGTATCTGCCTCCTACTCTCATTTAAATAAAGTTGTTTTCATTTGGAATAATTTTAGACTTATAGAAAAGTTGCAAAGAGGATACAGAGTTCCCACGTACCTCTCTCCCACTCTTCCTAATGTTAACGTCTTACATAACCACAGTCCGTTTGTCGAAAAGTGAGACGTTAATGTTGGAACGATACTGTTAACATATAGACTTTATCCAGATTTTGCTAAATAAATTCCACCAATGTCCTTCTACTATTCCAGGACCCCACATTGCAGTTAGCCCCCTTTGTTTTTAATATCATTACTGGCAAAAGGAAAGTGCCTGCAGGGAAAAGTGTCTGCCAAACTGTGGCTCTAAGAACAGGTTTCTACAGGACATGGCACTTAAGCTAAAGCACACGAGAGGGTTGGGAGGACAGAGAGGCTGTAGCTCAGAGGAGAATTCGGGCCTTTGAAGGCAACTGGAGTCAAAGGGGAATGTCTAACATTTTAAAATATTTCACTTGCGCCTATATGTTGAATATTTTTAAATGTGTCAGAAATGTTCTGTTAAACTGCGCTGGTCCCCTAATGTCTTGGAGGGACCCCTGAATCCATGCCAGTTCCCCTTGCCATTGGCAGGGAATGACACCATTCAGGATTCTTCAATTGATTTGGAATGGGATTTATGACCAAGAGCATGAAGATTGGAAAATACCTGCAGTACAATAGAACGAGATCATTTTAAATGCATGCTTATAAATTGGAGAAATTGCTTTCTTCTTTAATGTTCTTCAAATGTATTTCTGTTATTTAGTTTGGATCAACTTCTAGTCTCGGCAGGGGAACAGCAAAAATTACAGTCTATTTTATCGTCAGTGGGATCACAATCTACTGTCCTAACTCTCATTCAGGAAGCGAAAGCACAATCAGAGGTGAGTGAAATGCAGAAAACACGACGCTAGTGCCGCATGTGTGCCACCAGCTCCGATGGCCAAGGAGAGCCCTCCCCGAGGCCCAGACAGGCCGTGTCGGGTTCTCAGTTTTACAGCATAGTCTGACTTTGCCTCACTTGCTGCCAGCTGGCTCCAGAAGCTGGACCTTTCTTGCGTGCTCGGGTGCCAGGTTGGTGTCCCTGCTGTCTGAACTCCCTAGTAGCAACTAGTCACCATCCACCAGACCCTCCTGCTGAGCTTGTCTGCAGAGGGTCCTCCAGCAGAAATACGCATCTGGGAAATGCTGAAGGCCGATTACAAGCACCTCTGGCCACTTCAGTGTGGACAGAAAGTAGTCGAGGGAGCCACCTGCTGGGGAAAGAAGAGTTCCATCAGCCCAGCCCTGCCCTGCCCTGCCCTGCTCTGTCCTGCCCTGGAGTGCAGCTGGCCCCCGGACAGCGTGGGGTCAAAAATCTGCATGTAACTTTGGACTCCCCAAAAACGTAACTACTAACAGTCGAAGCCTTACTGATAACAGTCAGTTAACATATTTTGTATGTTATATGGTGGTAACTTGTCCTGGAATACAGGAAGACTCCCATTTTCAAATATCCTGTCTCTTTGCTCCAAGAAGACACTTATATAAGAAGTATTCATATTCACAGCATCAACAGTACATCCCGAAGCTGGACAAAGATGGTTTACTGGGCCACATGTTCCCGTTTTTTATTTACAAAGCAGCCACCCTCCTCCTCCTCACTGACCCATGTCGGTGCACATATATGTTTCAAGGTGCCCATGAAGTCAGCATCCCAACCCTCTCCCCAAAAGTTCTGCAAGACAATCTCGATCAGCCTATAGGGCTGTGGTTTGAATGAACTTCTTTAGAGACGTATAAAATGCTTGGAGTTAGTCCTAGTGACTTAGAAATGACACTAAATACTTTTAATCTGTGTTCCTTCCCCAGCACATTAGACGTGGTTTCTTCTGTCAGCGTTTTCACTTTCTCTTCACCAAGTCAATCCTTAAGAGATATCATTAGATTCTCTTTCCATAGCTGTGTTTGAGAATACTTTGAAGTGACAGATTCTAGATCACTTCACGGGAAACCTAGCAATGCAAATCTTTATAATGTTGCTGAATCGTATTTAGCATGTGAGTGAAGGAAGTCAAAATTTAGAATTAGCCCAGCTAATTTTTTATGTGAAAATCTTTTATTCCAAGATACTGTTATATCATTACGTGAAACATAGCACAGTCTTTTATTACTTAACCCTTGGACACTACTATGAATGTTCTAGTCTCAATGATTTGACCATTACTTTTAAAATATTTTAGGCCGGGCGCAGTGGCTCACACCTGTAATCCTAGCACTCTGGGAGGCCGAGACGGGCGGATTGCTGGAGGTCAGGAGTTCGAAACCAGCCTGAGCAAGAGCGAGACCCCGTCTCTACTATAAATAGAAAGAAATTAATTGGCCAACTAATATATATAGAAAAAATTAGCCAGGCATGGTGGCGCATGCCTGTAGTCCCAGCTACTTGGGAGGTTGAGGCAGGAGGATCGCTTGAGCCCAGGAGTTTGAGGTTGCTGTGAGCTAGGCTGACGCCACGGCACTCACTCTAGCCTGGGCAACAAAGCGAGACTCTGTCTCAAAAAAATAAAAATAAAAAAATAATAATAAATAAAATATTTTATATTTTATGATGCCAGTTAGTTAATTGCACCTGAAATCCAATGACCTGAACATGGTTAGGGGGTATATAAAATATACAGCCTCAAGATGCTCTTATCCTGCCTCCTGGCACTTGTCTTTTTACTGTTGCTGGAACTAGCTTTGCTAAATTGCAGGTTTAAATAATTATAAAGAATTCCCATCATGGTCAAATTAATGTGCTAACATCAGATTTGGGAAGACACAATCTGGTGCCTCAAATGGCTTCAAGACTCATGGCCAGGCATGGTGGCTCACTCCTGTAATCCTAGCACTCTGGGAGGCTGAGGCGGGTGGATTGCTCAAGGTCAGGAGTTCAAAACCAGCCTGAGCAAGAGCGAGACCCCAGCTCTGCTGTAAATAGAAAGAAATTAACTGGCCAACTAATATATAGAGAAAAAAATTAGCCAGGCATGGTGGCGTATGCCTGTAGTCCCATCTACTTGGGAGTCTGAGGCAGCAGGATTGCTTAAGCCCAGGAGTTTGAGTTGCTGTGAGCTAAGCTGACGCCACGGCACTCGCTCTAGCCTGGGCAACAAAGTGAGACTCTGTCTCAAAAAAGGAAAAAAAAAAAAAAGACTCATGAATTCTCGGACGGACATGGTGGCTCATGCCTGTAATCCTAGCACTCTGGGAGGCCACGGAGGGAGGATAATTTGAGCTCAAGACCAGCCTGAGCAGGAGCAAGACCCCGTCTCTACTAAAAATAGAAAGAAATTAATTGGACAACTAAAAATATATAGAAAAAATTAGCCTGGCATGGTGGCGCATGCCTGTAGTCCCAGCTACTCAGGAGGCTGAGGCAGGATTGCATGAGCCCAGGAGTTTGAGGTTGCTGTGAGCTAGGCTAATGCCACAGCACTCTAGCCTGGGCAACAGAGTGAGAGTGTCTCAAAAAAAAAAGACTCGGGGAATTCTACATTGTCCTCTGCCCTGATCCTGGTTCGTGTCCACCTTCCCTGTGCTTCCACAGGTGCAGGGTGGATCTTTGGAACTTGCCATGTAGCCACCAGCCAGCAGGGGTGCCAGGAGGTAGAAATGGGATGGGTCTGATGTGAGCGGTAACGGTAACAGGTACTTACAGGAAGTTCTGCACCGGGGCTTCCTCGCTGTGGGCACAAGGGATGTAACCTTTTGTTTCTTTTCATTAGAATAAAGAAGATGTTTGCTTCATAGCGTTGACTAGAAAAGAAGGCTCCGTTCTGGGATTCAGTGTGGCAGGAGGGGCAGACGTGGAGCCCAAATCAGTCATGGTAAGTGGCGACGTCATTCGGCTCTCAGGAAAATCCCTCTTTGCGCGGCCCAGAATTTGATCAGGACACAAATTCCAGTCCGTAGGTTCAAAGATGCTGGGTTTTGTTCTCTGCCACCAACATAAAAAATGGAAAAGTAGGGAAAGTGGTATGTAATGTTTTCATTGACAGAGATGAGCATTTTTAACACAGAGCTGACGTGATGTAGAGGCCAAATCCCAACACCTATAAACACAGTTCTCTACGTCTTTATAATTTGCCTAAATATTTTGTTTAAGCACTTAAAAAATACCAGAATCGGCTGACCAAAGTTGCATTTGCTGATAAAGTTACTTCTTTCTCAAGAATAGTGACGTAGGACTTTACATCACTTACTGGCCTTGGGGTCACTAAGGAGGTCACCAGCACTGGACAAGCTCAGAGTTGTCTTCATGTTGTCCCCGGGGTACCAGGCACCCTCAGGAAGTTGAGTGAAACTGTTCAGACACTCGCGTTGACATTTGCAATTCCATCCCACACTGAATATATGTTTTTGATAAACCAACTGTTTGTATGATTTACAAAACTTGTCATTACAAAGTTCCTTTACTACAGATTTGCAGTTACTCTTCTTTTACTGGAGGTCATAACTGGATCTGGCTTTTGTTCCCTTTTCCTTTCCTCGTCCCAGGTCCACAGGGTGTTTTCTCAGGGGGCGGCTTCTCAGGAAGGGACCATGAGCCGAGGGGATTTCCTTCTGTCAGTCAATGGCACCTCATTGGCTGGCTTAGCCCACGGAGATGTCCAGAAGGTTCTACACCAGGCACAGCTGCACAAAGATGCCCTCGTGGTCATCAGGAAAAAGACTGATCAGCCCAGGCCCTCCGCCAGGCAGGAGCCTCCCACGGCCAATGGGAAGAGCTCACTGTCCAGAAAGATCATCCCCCTGGAGCCTGCCATTGGTAAGACGTCAGCTCAGCAGTCAGCAGATTCTGGTTGAACATAAAGGAGCGTAACAGATAAATTCTGCATCCCCAAAATTAGATGTAGCAAAATCTAGTGCGTTGGGGATGGTTCTTGCAAAAGCAGTGTTTCAAATGAATTATAAAAATCCCCCAGAAGTTTAAGCCATGCTGTTGAAGATTTAAAATAACTGCCTGACAGCTCCTCTAAGCACTGGTAAGCAAAACAGGAAATTTGTGATGGGGGAGTCAGTGTTACAGGAGAAATTCCAGAACCAAGATTTACCTTTGGGAACCATCAAGGTCGGTATTTCTGTTTTAGAAGAGGGGGCAAAAGTGTTTTGTGTTTGAAAACAGAGACTGTAGCCTTAGGCAAGCATGAAGAGCTCTCTAGAAGAGGCTCAGAAACAGGTTTCCCATGTGCCCTCCACACTCGGCCTCGGAACTGAGCGCAGCATCTGCATGTTCCTGCAGGGCGGGCCGGCTGCTGCCCTCAGATGCAGACTGCAGGCTGCTGGGGAGTCCCCCGCCAGGGCGCTCTGGAGCAGTGGCTCTCTCTAGGAGACAAAGCAGAGCCCACAGAAGTTCAGGCCAGGGCACTGCCCTCTGGGAGGGGCCTTTTGTTTCTTCTTAGCATCTCTCCCTGCTAAAGTCACGGGTAGCTGAATTCCTTTGTACCACTCACCTTTGTTGTGGCCTGAGCAAGGCTTTGCTCAAGATGGCTCTGACTCCATTGAACAAATGAGAAATACTTCTTGTCCAAGGTGATTCCAGTAGGTAACCAGGGTTGAGGCCCCTGTAATAGGCCCGTTTTCCTGTTTAACAGCAAGTTAAGTAACTTGCTGAAAAATCCTGCTGATCCCAGTGTTAGTAAATGTCCTTGAGACCATGTAGAATGGCCTTCTTTAAACCACAGTGGGGGACTGGCCTTTCTGTGTGATGATGCTAGCTTGGTCTCAGCCCTAACGAATACATTAAGTGGACAGTGTAATCCACCTGTGGTGCTTCCTCTGCCTACTAATCAACTCAGTGCACCTTGCACTTAGCCCTGACATCCTTAGCTGTTTTATTTCCTTATGGAAATAAAAAGCAAGTTTACAATCCCCATTCAGACCCCAGCCAGACAAGCACACATCTCCATGGAAACGCTCCTCCCCACAGTGGAGCCAAGATGCCAGTGGTGGCTGTACAGTGAGGACAGCCACACCCGGAGGCAGGGCTTCCCCTCGCAGGAGCACGAGTGGCGGGAAGGGGGAAAGGAGGGAAGCTCTCCAGGCTCCCGGGGAGCTCTGGAGTCAATTTTAACAGTTTTACTCGAGGTTGGGCATTTCAGTGCTGCCGACTTCTAGTACCAGAGGGTGATACTCCCCTGTCATCAGTAACCAGGGTTGGCAGGCAATCAAATTTGATTCCCCAAGTGTGACTTCAGTCTTCACTGAGATGTGCACACTACCTATGCGTGGCTTCACAAGAGCAGTTTGTTTTCTGGGGATTTCTGGTTGGGTGTAAAAGTGCTCTCCAGTGCTTGCAGAAAACGCCCAGAAGAACAAAGGACGCAGGTACGGCAGGAACACAGCCAGGAGTGCAGCTCCCAAGCTGGGAGACCAGCCCTTATTCTAGGACCAAATGTTTTAAGCACCTCAAGCTAGATAGGACTGGAGGGTGCCAGTAGTACATGGTGCATGAAGCAGTGCATTTGGGGGAACGTGGACAGATGGTGCGATGAACAACCCTGTCACTCGTATCTTAACGAACACCACTGCTGCAGGGAGAAGCGTGGCTGTACACGATGCTCTGTGCGTTGAAGTGCTGAAGACCTCGGCTGGGCTGGGACTGAGTCTGGACGGAGGAAAATCGTCTGTGTCTGGCGATGGGCCCCTGGTCATTAAAAGAGTGTACAAAGGTAATGCCCTAGAAAACTCAGCTTTGGATTACCTGTTTTCTTTCCATGCATGTCTCAATGACAAATCAGTGCCTTCCATTTGGAAATCAAATTTTGTTTAAAAAATCTAAAATGTTTTTAGTGGCTTTGTGACATACAGGGTTTATGTGTGTCGGCCCTGTTGTTTTAGACGTGTAGAGTGTCCCCATGACAACCCTATTGGGATGGGTACCATCATCCCCTTTTTACAAAAGGGAAGACTGAGCCACAGAAGAGTTAAGGAGCCACCTCAGGGCACACAGCTGTAAGTGGCAGAACCAGGCTCACACCCAGTTGTCTGGCACCAGAGTCTGTTCCCCAGCCCCTCATTCCATGTTCCATCTGTGTTCTCAAGTGATACTGCTGTTATTGGTGTCAACATGCCAAGCTAGGTAATGGCCTCCGACTTGCCAGTCAGAAGCACTTAATAGCAGCTAAGGCCAGGCGCAGTGGCTCATGCCTGTAATCCTAGCACTCTGGGAGGCCAGGGCGGGCGGATTGCTCAAGGTCAGGAGTTCAAAACCAGCCTGAGCAAGACCCTGGCTCTACTATAAATAGAAAGAAATTAATTGGCCAACTAATATATATAGAAAAAATTAGCCGGGCATGGTGGCGCATGCCTGTAGTCTCAGCTACTTGGGAGGCTGAGGCAGCAGGATTGCTTGAGCCCAGGAGTTTGAGGTTGCTGTGAGCTAGGCTGACGCCATAGCACTCACGCTAGCCTGGGCAGCAAAGTGAAACTGTCTCAAAAAAAAAAAAAATAGCAGCTAAGATCTCACTGACATCTGCAAGAAAGTAAGACAGGAGGTAGATGCTATTGAAATGGTTGGTAAATAGAAGGTCTCTTCATCAACTTGAATAATTTTATGATCTTGTCCAGTTTTCAAAAATCCCTTATGTTAAGAATCTGTATAATTGTACCAATTATATTAATAATAACAATTATACCAACAATATCACTATATCATTACAGATAGATCAGAAACCCACTTAAAGTTAGAGAATGTAACAGAGTAAGTAGGTCAGAAAGTAATGAGGTCAATTCTTCTCAGCTAAGGATTGTTGTTTTTTTAAATGACCAACCACCTAGTTAACGACTCTGTGGTATATTTCTACAATTACATGATTCCAAAGTTTCCTCTCCTGACACACAGTAATAGGAAAAAAATTGTTTTAATGGAGAGCTGTGCTTTGAAAAAAATCTCCATAGATCAAAAGTGGAAATGCAGCTCCTAGTGGTGGGAAGCAGGGCTGCAGCCCTGTGGCCCAGAGGAAGTAAAGAGTGAGAAATGAATGTGCCTTGGAGGCTGGGTTTTCAGTACCCACGCTGGGGCAGGAGCTGAGTACCCCGTGGGCGACGGGAACCAGGCATCTTACGATGCAGAGGCCCGGGACTTGCTCTCTGCTTTGGTGTCAGGTAGCAGCCAGGGACAGGATGCCTGCTCATGGCCCTGTGGGCAAGCAGGAGTCAGCTCTGCACTATGTATGATGTCTGAATTTACGGGGCCAGGGTAGAGAGAAAACCTCAGATTCAGTAAGCTATAACTGGCCAAGTTGACAGAGCAGTAGAACAGGGAGCCAAGCTCAGGCAGGCATGAAGCAGCTCAACTGCAAGAGCACTCACAAGAGCCAACCTTCAAAGGGTGCAGGAGGACATCCACTACCAGCAGACCCAATAAATAGGGAGAGTCCCTTAAAAATAAAGGCAGGAATATTATCTCTGAAACAATACCGAGAGGGTATTCAAAAGGAGCATACACGTATGTAAAAAATCAAAAGGCAAGCCGGGCACAGTGGCCCCAGCCAGTAGTCCCAGCTACTCAGGAGGCTGAGGCAGGAGGCTCGTTTGAGCCTGGGCAACATAGGAAGACCCTGCCTCCTGGGGGGGGGGGGAGAAGCACATCCCCCCATTAGTGAAAATGGAGTCAAATATATTTTAAAAGTTAATGAATAAAATTAAAAAGTAGACTAAGTCCATATGAAGACAGATTTGTTAAAAAAAAAAAAAAAGAACAGAAGAAACCATTGTTTACGGCATCACAGAGAAAGATAAAAATTACAGAAGGGGGTGATAACGGATAAAGAGTTGCAGAAGGCAAAAACAGAAAGATAGGAAATATTTGGAGAATTGATGACTAAGAATTTTCCAGAACTGAGAAAACTCATCAAGGGCAAAACAGGCTGAATTTTATAAAACTGTAACCCTTGATAATAACAAAGTTTCAATATATAAAAAGAAAATTAAAAAGCTAACAAAAAATTCACAGATTGTTCACATGGTACTACAATCAGACTGGCAGTATGAATGCCTGAAGATGACAGAATAGCACCTTCAGAGAATTGAGGGGAAATTCTCAAGTCAGCTTAAAACATTATACCTAGCTAACCTTAACATTCAAGAGTGATATCTAAATTCAAGGTATTTTAAGATATTCATGAAGGGAGCTGGAGTTGATGCCTCCCATAGTCAATCACAGGACATGTAGCTTCTGCAGGCCAGGAAGCACACAGCCAAAAAAGGTGTCCAAGGCTTGTAAGCCAAAGGACTGCTGGCTAAAGCAGCACCCAGGGTGAGATCAGCTGTGGCAAGGCTAGAGGATCCCACTGTACTTGCAGCTCTAAAGTGGAGAAGGGGGGAGGGAGGGGGCAGGGGCAATATTTGTAACGCTAACAATATTTGTACTTCCATAATATGATGAAATAAAAGAAAAATAAAATAAAAAAAAATAAAAAAAAAAGTGGAGAAGGAGCCCTAGGAGAAATGAACATCCTCCAGGTCTGCCTGCAGCAAAGCAGAGAGACCATGTTCTGGATAACTTCTTGGCCCTTGTCTCTAGCTTCTGGTCAGAAATCCATGAAAACTGCTACAGAAATAGAGGAGGAGAGAGAAGCATCTGTTCCACAGACTAGCCTAGCATCTTATTATCCCTCCCTCTACTTTTTGGAGACAATATATTGAGTCTAGTTACTTTGTATAGACTTAGAGCTTATCCAAACATTTCATCTTCTTACCTCATATTTATACATAAGATTTCATGGGTATCAGTTTTCTACTCATTTTGTTTTCCTGTGCCTTTTAGCTCAAGCAGCAAAAATAAAATACTGATTTCTTATCTAAGGCTAATACAAAAAAATAAATCTCTGAATAATAAAGAAATTAAATATCATATCCCCAAAGATTTCTTAAAGGTCAGGGATTTTATCCATGAAAAAAATTAGAAAATAGGGATTGTTTTGTTTTGTTTTGTTTGAGATGGTATCTCACTCGGTCACCCCCGGTAGAGTGCACTGGTTATCATCATAGCTCACTGCAACCTCAAATTCCTGGAGTCAAGCAATCCTGCCTCAGCCTCCTGAGTAGCTGGGACGGGTATGTGCCACAATGCCCAGCTAATTTTTTTCTATTTTTAGTAGAGACAGGGTCTTGTTCTTGCTCAGACTGATCTCAAACTCCTGAGCTCAGCAATCCTCCCACCTCAGCCTCCCAAAGTGCTAGGATTATAGGTGTGAGCCACCACACCTGGCCTGAAAATAGTTATTTTTAAGTTCCTGTATGAGGCAGCAGTGTACATTGTCACTAGTACAGTTATAGGTCTGGATCGCTTCTCAAATGTTTCTCATCATTTTACCAAATAAGTAAGCAATAAATAAACCAAGAAGATAAGAGGTATAAAAATTAGAAACATCGGAACATAATTTGTCATTATGAGCAAATTATGTTCTTCCTGGAAAAAAAACCTAAGAGTCAAGCCAATATAAATAGTTCATGAAGACTGATGAATAATTCAGAGATCAACAGAATTTCCTGTATGTTAGCAATAACCATTATCTTAAAATGTTTTTGATAACAGAAAAATACATATTCTTAAAAAATAAAATGTTTATGGCAAAAAAATTCATAAGTATAAAAAGGTAAGTGACTGACTAGTAGATATTTACAATATTTGTGATCAACAAAGGGTTATATCTGGAATACATAAAGAACTATAGTAAGAAAAAGACAAAATTTATAAGTATTTAGGTAAAGGAAACAATAGAAAATTGACAAATTAAAACCTAAATGGCCAAGAAACACAGAAAGATGCTCAAACTTAATTTTTTTTAATCTGTTGAGTTGGTCAAAAATAAGTTTCATATGATGTGTTGGCAAGGATGTGGACAAAGGAAAGCACTCATTCTTTCTGGTACAAGTATATATTCGTTCATCTCCGGGGAAAATTTTAGCAGTGCTTACTAAAATGCTATGAAAACATAAAAAGCTATGAAACAACTTAAATTTCTATTTGTAGCACAATGATATATAAAATATATCATAAAAAGAAAACCCAAATAGCAGTTGAAGGAATAAATTAAATCTCTCTGAATGTTAACAGAGACCAGCCTCAAACAGTGCGGAATGAAAAAACCCAAATGCAGTGTGACACCATTTCTTTATAACAACTATAAAGGACTTGAGAATGTATCAAATGAAAGCTATGCAAGACCTTTTTGGGGAAAAAGCATAAAAGCTTTCTAAAGGACATTAAATACATACAACAGTAAGTGGAAAGAGACACACCCTGCTCAAATCAGTTAGGATTCATTTTGGCCACGTGTACTGGAAACTCCAAAACAATAGTGATTGAAACGAGTCTTTTTCCTCTCTTGTGTGAAAATGTAGTGAGTCTAAAAGTTGGCACCACCTCTGCTCGGCACAACACTGTCTCCTAAAGGACTTTATCTCATTCGTTCCTTCTAACAACCTAATGAGAAAACTAAAGTTTAGAGAAATTTGCAAATTGCCTGAAGTCACAGACTTGAGACCAAAACCCAGTCTGATTGCTCCTTCTGAGTGCTCCCTCTGTTTTTGGTTGGAACCCCCAATGCCCTTAGGCCCAGGTGAACACTCACAAAATTCTTTTGTTTTGTGTAACCTGCTTTTGGGGCCTTTAATTACTATTGTAGAACAGGACATTGGATATATATGTTAATACAAGTATAACTGGTTATGTTAGACAGCAGTGCTTTGGTCCTTCCAAAAATGTGCATCTTAAGAAAGCAATGACTGGGACTAAATCATTCTCTTTACTCACACCACAGAGTTGATATTGGTGAGGTCTCTCTAAGACAGCATCTGCCTCTAACTATTATCATAAAATGTTTTTGTGTTGGCTGTGTTAGATTTCTTAGATTTCTTCTAGGTTGTATTTTATCAATTTTTATAATCAACTGTAATTACATGTATATAAAATATTTCAGAAATTTAGGATGAAACATCTGTTCAGTCTTTTGAGATCTAATTAAGATTTCTGAGAAAATTTTTATTTTCATACTTAGAAATTTCTTTATCAATACTTTTTTCCATAAGATGCCTCCCATAGCATGCATTTCTTCAGTGTGTGTTAGACATATATGTGCAAGAAAGTAAATGAAGGGCTTACACTTGCATTTTTTTCAAAGCTCGATAAAGCTCTAATGTAAAACTGTGTTAAGCTTTGTAAGTAATAGCCACAGTCACTGATGAGCATATTCTCAGAACTCACATTTATCAGCCAACATCTGTTAACACAAGTTGAACCTGCTTTCCTGCATTTACTGGCTATTTGGATTTTAGCTGTTGATTTCTTTTGCCAAACTTTCTATTTTGTATTGTTGATTTGTAGTTCTTT
>VSMD01053411.1:0-67975 GCA_008750895.1 Mirza zaza
TTGTGCCTGGAAAGAAAGAATTTAGAGGGTGTGTTTGTAGCATATGGCTCTGCATTAGGTGTGTGTGTATGTGTTCCTGAAAAGTAATGTGAATCAAATTCTGGTAAATCAAATCTTATTTTAAATGCCTGAGAGAAGCTCCATGTTTAAAGGACTCCTCTGGGAAATTATTATATGAAGCGAAAATTCACTCCCTCCTTCCCAATCTGTCAGTATATTTGGATTTTCAAATAGATTTCTTAATTGGTGTTCTAAATATTTAATATATATGTTCAAAAATAAACATTTATAGATTGCTTACCATGCATCAAGCATTTGTTGGTGCTGAGCATACAGCACCTCAAGGAGCTTGTGTTCTACTGGAGGAGGGATGGTAAACTATAATTGTACAAGTAACCAATGAATTAATCACTAGTGTGTGTGTGCTATAAAAGAAAGTACTAGGTGCTCAGGCAGTTTGCAACAGGGAGACCTAGCCTAAGGAGGAGTGTCAGAGGAGCCATGGTGCAGAGGGAGGGTTGGTAGGATGAAATTTGAGGCTGGAAGTGTAAGCAGGAGTCAGATCTTGGCTTGGCATAGACCTGCAGTGAAGGGTGCCCAGGCTTTTTAAGTCAAACCTTCCCACATGACCACATGAGCAGAGGCAGTCCTTGACACTCAGCTATGTCTCCAGCTCTTCCCGCCTCCATTCACACTGCCCGACTAATGCAATTGTGAAAAACATCTAAGGAAAATCTTACTCTCCCAGATAGTTCTGTTATCTAAGCTTTTAGCCAAGACCAGCATTCTTTCAAAGTAGCTCATTAGTTGCAATTAATATTTAAATTAAAATCCATTCTTTGGAATCCAGCCTAAAAAATCTGACCTGAATTAGTAAACTGATTTCTTGAAAATCTGCCTCTTTTTACGGGCAATTTTCTAGATCCTATGGTGTATTGTGGGTTCAAAATTTATAGTTTTGCAAACTGTGTATCAGGAATCATAAACTGGAACTAGATATTTTTATTTATAAATTTATTTATTTTTATTAGATAAAAGGAGAGTAAAAGTAGCCTTTGTTAAATGACTCGTGTGGTAGTTACTGTCCGTGGCCTACTTAACATCTTCCTCACCCACTCAACCTCCTTCTTCTTGAATGATAAAACCCTAATTGTTTCAGTGACTCGGTTGAGATCTTTTTATCCCATATAGGTGAGATCCTTCCTTGCTCTGGCCCGAGTGATGAATCTTGGTAGTTGTATTACCCTTGACATGGGTTGGTCTACAGTTCTGGCCAACAATCAGTAAAAGGATACTCTGCTTGTGGGGGATTCTATTCATGCATATAAAGCCCAAGTCTCCTGAAGAGAAGACTTCTTAATGTTCTTTGTTCTTCTTCTTTCTTGGAACTGAAATCTGATGTTGCCGAAGTCCTCTTGTGATCATGATATAACAACATTAGGATGAAAGATAATGTTCCAAGGCTGGTAGAAAGGAAAGAGAGTTTAAGTGCCTGTGATCATTACTGTGCAGCTGATCAACTATCTTCCTCAGAAATTTTGTTATCAGAAAAAATAGAACCCCATTTACTATAGTCTGGATGTTTGTGTCTCTACCAAATTCATATGTTGAAATCCTATCCTCCCACAGGATGGCATTAGGTGGTGGGCCTTTTTGGGAGATGATTAGGACATGAAGGTGGAGCCTTCAGGGATGGGACTAGTGCCCTTATGAAAGAGATCCCAGAAAAACCCTCACCCTTTCCACCATGTGAGGACACAGCAAGAAGGTGTCATCTATGAACAAGGAAATTGGTTCTCACCAGACACAGAATCTGTCAGTTACTTGATATTGGACTTTCCAACCTCCAGAACTGTGAGAAATAAATTTCTGTTGTTTATAAGCTGTCTAGTCTGTGATAGCTTGTTATAGTCACCTGAACAAACTAAGACACAATGTGTTTAAGGCACTTTTTCTGTTTCCTTGGTTTTCCGTTACTTACTGCTGAACACATTTTTAAACATCTCTACTAACTGCCAAATATTTAACATGGTATTAGACCTTTTCAATGTTTAATCCTCACAACAACTATTTGACATAAGTATTATTACCTTTACTTTACAGATGGGAACTGAGTGTCCAAGAAACTGCCCAAGTTCAAACAACTGGTGGAGACATTTGGGCTCAGTTCTGCGTGAATTCAAAATCCAAGCCCTTTGCATTAAAAGGCTCTGCTTTATGACAGTATGAAGTCAAACTGTTTCTAACTATATAGCTTAAAATCACATTTATCAAGAATCATTAAATTTTATGGAACCAGAATTACCCAGAAAAAAATATATGATTTCATTTATAAGATGAGAAAAAGCTCTTGTTTTGGAGAAAAATAAAATAATGTAATAAAAAGATAGCAGAATATGACCTCTCACACAACATTCTGGACTTGGGTCATTTGGGCCTGCAACATTACCTGTGGAGGGTAATAACTCCAACTTGCTCAATGTATTCAACACTTTTTATTCCTTTAACCTTGTGCTGAGTACTTTACATGTGTTATAGCATGCGATTCTCTTAACAAGTCTCTGAGTAGGTGTTATAATTACATCCATTTTGCTGATGAGAAAACTGAGGGATGCACATCAGTATTGGGTGTATTGAAAGTTAGGCTCGAATACGTAGTGCTTGCTCTCATCCTCTGTGTTCCGTATGTTCCATGCATACAATCACCCTCCTTCTGGGCAGCCTTAGTGAAGCAATCCCAGCTACACTACTATTAATATTCTCTCACAATACATCTTGGTATTTGTCAGTGTTAATGGTGGCAAGAAACATGATAAACTCAAGAGGCAGTACATGAGGTGGTGAGAAAGCATAGATTTTGGCCTCAGAAAGATCTGAGTTTGAACTCTGATGCTGTCAGTTGCTAGGTATGTGATAATGAGGTAGTTATTTATGCTGAGCCTCAGTCCCCCCTTCTCTATATAAGAGGTAATAATTCTACCATGCAGAATTGTTTTGAGGGACTAAAAAGATGATATAATTAAATTATTCTCTATTCCCATACTCTCTACATATGCTATAGCAACTACATTATCTCAGCAGCAGCATCAAAAATGCTGAAACTCATTTGTCTTCATGTGTTTGAGCTGTTATAACAAAATACCATAGACTTGGTAGCTTAAAAATAACAGAAATGTATTTCTCACAGTTCTGGAGGCTGGAAAGTTCAAGGTTAGGATGCCAGCATGATCAGGTTCTACTGAGGGCCCTTTCTTGGGATGTCCTCAAGTAGTGGAAGAGGCAAATGAGCTCCCTTGGGACTATTTTGTAAGGGCACTACCTGTAGCTCATAATGCAATCAGTACGTGTAAGGCCACCAATCCCATTTGTGAGGGCTCAACCCTTATGACCTAATCATCTCCCATAAAACTCTACCTCCTAGTACTATCACATTGGTAATTAGATTCCAACATAGAAATTTGGGGTGGGGGGATACAAACATTCATACCATAGCATTATCATTAAATATTTAAGCATGAAGCAACTTTTGGAAGCCAGGAATTGGTTTATATTTTTCCCTGAGGGTAGTTATGTAAACTGTCTTTATATTTCAGGATTTACTGCCTGTTCACCAGAGTATCATTAGTGACTATTTACTTTAAATGTATTTTGTGTTGGGAGCATATTTTATTTTGAATATTTGGGCAAATACAAGTGGTGCTGGCAACTGAGTGGTATCAGCCTAAGGTTAGGCTACCCCACCCCACAGGTTGTCCATAGCTTCATGCATTGTAGACTGCCCCTGGTTGAATACATCAAACAGGGCCATGTATAAGGTGCCATAGTGACCTAAAGCTGTGGTTTTATAAATGCCTAACAATGAATTGACTTCAAAGAATCACCTGGAAACTTGTTAAAAATACAATTTCAAGGAACATCCCCCCAAATTTTGATTTAGTGGTTCAAAGTCTTGACATCTTATTTTTAAGAAAATATGATTCATTTTCCAAATATATTTTGGAAATAATGGCTTAAATTATGTCATCACTTTTATCTTGTCCCTACTTCATCCAGGCTCTGGTAGGTACATTAACATATGATTCTCTTATTTTTCCCCAAACAGTTTCTGTAGTAACATACTAGAAAGGCTATATAAGGAGAGCAAATAGCATTACATGAATGAAAACATTTACAAAATATCAGGGGATCAATAAGACAAATGCCAACTGGGCCAGCAAATTTACTAATTACCTAATGTTTCCAATAAACAAATGACCCCTGGACACAGTATTCAGCTAAAAGGGCTACACATCTCTTGCTTTCCCAAAGCGCTTAGGAGTAATTGTATATAACCTTTTCACTGGCAGACAGCTGTTTATCTCTCACTTGGGTTTTCTCCATGAAAACATTATTCCAGAATCACTGCTACACAAAGGAAATTTCACCTTGGCAAGCAGGAACATAAGTTGTGACTGGAACTACAGAGAACCCCCATTTCAACAAAACCCATCAAACTCCCCAAATCCTTGACCTCTCCTTTTATACTAGTTTCATTATGTCCAAATTCCATTTGGCTGTGGAACCTTTCCTGAAAATGACTTATTGCAAGGCATCCCAACAGATACAATATAAAATGAAAGCATAGCTGCTCTATTTGAAGCAATGAGGGTTGGGTACAAAGCCTGTCTCTTCTCCTCAAGATACCTCCATAGATATGCAGCTTTGAGAATTAGTCTCATTATTTCACAGTGTAAAAATAACCTGGGAAAAAAATTTTCCTCCCACCTAAATGAAAACCAGGAAAGACACTGTCACCAGGATCCATCATTTTTCCACTTCTGGGACAGTCTTAAGTGCCACCTTGGTGGCAACATGGTGGAGAGAAACCAATCTCGTTAAAAATTTATGATTTCTTATATCACTGGGCTCTCAAGATAATTTAAGGACCCTCATCTGGGGCCTTTATTAATACCCTTTCTCTGTCCCTTTAATGATGAATCCAACTTTTGTCACACTTCCAAGGCCCTGCATTAACTAATCTCTACGTCAGTGGGGGACTACACTTTAAGAACTTTCAAAAGCAAATTCTCAGGTTCCACCTCAGAACTATGGAGTCTGAAGTTCTGGTCACAGAGTCCAGCACTCTGTGATGATTCTGGTACACACAGTGGTTCATGAACCACTGCTCTGAATTCCTGTCAGCATGTGTCTGTCATACCTCACTGAGAAAGAGATGATCCCTCAACACTGTGAGCCAACCTTGTCACTGTGCTCTTAGCAGATTCCAGTTTGCCATTTACATGTTGGTTTTTCTCCTTGGACTCTTAGATCTGTGGAGATAGGGACAGTATCTTATTCATCTTCATCCTCATATTCCCAGGTTCCAGTTCAGTGCTTAGCCTATATTACTGCTCAATAGGTATTCTGAATAAATAGATTTGTGGCCCTTGAGAGTCACTCTTCTCTCAGATTTCAGTTTCCTCTTCTATGATATGCAGATTAATTAATAATTGACATTTTACTTTATAGAATTAGAGCAATAATCAAGGTTAGTGATATAATGTGTATTAAAAATCTTCTATGAAGCTAAAAATATCAGATATATGAAGCTATCATTATTCTTCCCTACCATACTCTAAAAAAAGCCACAATTTTTCAACATTTTTCCATTTTTTATTTTCAATTATTATTAACACATAATAGTTGTATATCTATATACAGTTCACATGATGTTTTGAATCAGGCATACAATGTGAATTAATCAAATCAGGGTGATTGCCTGGGAAATTGCCATGTCCTCAGGCATTTAACATTTCTTTGTGTTAGGAACATTCCAATCCCAATCTTTGACATACACAATGGAATACTATGTAGCCACAACAAATTGAAATCCTGCCATTTACAACAACAAGGATGGAACTGGAGAACATTACATTAAGTGAAATAAGCCAAGTTTAGAAACTATCATTTTTAAAAAACTGAAAAGGCCACTGGATAAAATTTGAAATCATTTAGGTCAGACTTCTTCCATTTTTGCTTTTAAAATTATATTTTCTGTCTATCTTATAACTCAAGAAAATATTGGGACTCAAATTTCTGGTGGCTTCACTTTCCACAAAAATGCTATGAGATTTGCAGCTCAAATAAAGACCACGATGTTGCAATTATATCTGGATAAGCCTGGAGAACAATATTTTTTCTTTAAAGTGAACTACTATATAAATGTTTGATGAAAAGAGAACTGCAAACTAGCCTCCTTTTGAAACACTAAGAACACACATCATAAGACTTAAAGTCACAGTTTGAGGCTGGGGATAAAGAGAGGAGATGCTCCTGAGAAGGAAGAGAAATTCTGGAATTTTTCTTTTGAATTGTGCAGAGAAAGAGGACCCCCACAACATGACCTTCTGCGGCCTCCAGAGCAGACAGATTAAAGCGTTGCCAGGGCAGCCCCTCACACAGCTACTCTCTCTAAATAGTTCTGCTATTGTTAACACATCCGGTGAAATGAGAGGATGTGCTGCATTCTCCAATTCAACTCAATTCTCTAAGTATCGATTGAGCTCCTATGATGTGCTCAGCCAAGGTTGACCTGACTTGAAGCTAGAGAATCTGATTGCTATGCTCCGACACACATAAGAAAGGTTTCTGGGTCCTAAATAGTCACCTCTTCTTTCTCCTGCTTTATACCACCTATAACTCTGCTCTGTCTGGGCTATAATGCAGCACTTTACAAGATATATTTGATAAACAGATCCCAGAGATGCTCCACAAAATCCAATTCCATGGTCCAATTGAGGAAATAATGCAATCTATGCCCCCTCTTGGAGATTCTTAATGTTTATTAACAGTAAAATTCTAAGAATGCTTGCAGTGATGAGATCTGCTTAACTGTAATGTAGTTTCCCAGTCTTATTTGCCCATAGAACTCTTTGTCTTCCTTTAATTTCTTCCCTTTTCCTTATTTTAAAGTAATGCTCCATAGTATGCATTTCAAAATAGTTGGGCTGAGGGAAGTCCAGTTCTACACCCAAGAAGAACTGAATCTTCCTCCCAGCTCAGCTATCTATCAACTTGGAACTGCCCAGCAACATTGTCACCAGCATTCATCACTTCTTTGCTTCTGAGACAGTATTAAGCAAGGATCCATCCATACTTCCTATTTCTCCAATTCTCTTCTCATGCTCCCAGGCCTTGGTAACTTACTTAACATTTTAGGCTCAATATTCTCCTCTAAAAATGCAGATAATGATGGCCAGTCCATAGAGCTATGAATTTAAATGGGGTAAAAGAGGCAAAGGGACTAGTGTAGGCATGGGGTGCTGAACAGGAACCCCATAAGTGGCAGTCCTCTTCACATTCCCTGTTCCCAATGGCAGCAGTTTCACCCACTGCAGAGTGATTTCAGTTAAAAGACATCAATTTAAAAAAATTCAAATGATCCTGGGAGGGGTAAAGGGACCCCTTTATTGAAATGACCTCCACTACCTCCCATAAACATTTTTTCTAACCTAAGTCAACACTTCAAGGATCAACTCAAATGCCATTTTCATGAAGCTTCATCATCTCAAGGTCAAAGTGATTTGTTCCTTTTCTGAATTCTCCTGTCATACCACAAATTGAATACTTAATCCATTTTGCCTGATTTTATAGTTCTTACTACAAATGCTGCATCTCCTAGACCTGACTATGAGGTTATTAAGGTAGAAACTTATACATTGTCCATTATAGTTCTTGAAACCAAAAAAAATCAATAAATGATTACTGAATGATTTAAGGCATACTTGGGTTATCTTAATTGGATTGCTTTCCTCGATTCACCTGACCAAGATCTGTTACACTGAAGTAATGGAATCTTCTACAGAAGGAAGAAGGAGCATATTAGAATATGAGACATTCAGGATCGGGTTAGGTGGAAGACTACCCAAGATGGGTAGCTTGGAGAAGTACTAGGCAGAGTAACCTGCCAGATGTCTGAGATGTATGGGTGAGCATATGTGTGTAGGGGCGGGGGGAGTGGTGAAGGAGGAACATGGCAGGTAGTACATTAGAGTACAGGTTATCTGTTGGAAGCCTTGCCCAAGTGGGTACCCCATACCCAGTATTCTGTTAGGTGCCTTTGGTGTTGCTTTAAATAAGCACGAAGCACAGTTTCAGACCTTGAGAGTTTACATCTAGTTAAGAGAGAGAGTTTCATAGACATGATAATAAGAGAAGTGGTGAACTGTGTGGGTCAGACATGGGCATATACTCTGGTATCAGACCATCTGAGTTCTCATCCTCGTTCTGCCACATCCTAACTGTGTGATGCTGGATGAGGAATTTAATATCACTGAGTCTCAATTTCCGCATTTGTAAATTGAGCATAATTTTATTATCTTAGTCCATTTCTGCTGCTATAACAAAGTATCTTCAACTGGATAATGTATTAGTAATAGAAATTTATTTTTCACAGTCCTGGAGGTTGAAAACATCAAGATGAAGGCACCAGCATATCTGGTGTCTGGTAAGGGCTCACACTCTGTTTCCAAGTGTGTGAGCCCTTGGAAGTGGTGAGCGACACCACCAAGATGATGGTGTCGTCTTCTTGCGTCCTCACGTGGTGAAAGGGCAAAAAAGGGATGAATGCTCCCTCAAGCCCCTTTATAAGGGCACTAATCCCATCCAAGAGGATGGAGATTTCATGGCTTAATTACTTCCCAGAGGCCCCACCTATGAAATACTATCACTTTGGGGTTTAAGTTTCAACATGTGAATTTCGGAGGGATATATGCATTCAAATCATAGCAAGTATGTAGTTCATATGTTTGTTATGAATATTAGATGAGATAATCCATGTACCATGTTTATAAAAGTGCCCTCTAAGTGGTAAGCATTCAAAAGACATTCAGAATTATTGCAATTACATTTTATTTCAATTGTGTGTTTAATAGTATAACCCATATCTCTTTTCTAACCTGCCAGTAAGTATAATTATGTTAGAATTATAGAAATATCCCAAATTACAATGGTATGAGACTTCATGCTCTTGACTAATAGGAAATGTCCTTCTCTTTAATTATCTTCTGGGGGAATCCCCGGGCATGGGAAGGGATGTGACTCTCACAAACAGTCAGCACTGAAGCTAGTAGTTCTGTGGCCCTGCTGCTCTGATGGCCGCTCCTTCTGCAGTCCCTCTGCTCACTGCTGGCAAGTGGCCACTGCTGGACCACTTGTAGGCCTTGTCTGACTGCTGACCTTGATGCTCTTTTCCCTCTGCAGCAAGCAGCAAGTTTTCTCTACTAGCTGATCCTTTGGACGAGGTCTTGACAGCAGAGCTGTTGAGTACTTAATGATGTTGTTTGTCTCATACCACAGTCAGACAGACCACCTGGGCACTGAGTGGAGAGTGTCAGACAGCCATCAACCTCACACAGCTGCATCCAGACCTTGATGTTCAATGGCTTCAGGAGGGAGAGATTGTGAGGGTACATGGAAGGCCCAGTTTACAGTTATATTTCTTCATGTGATTTCCCCCTCACCGTTATCTCTCCCTGTGTATGCTGGAGCCACATTATTGACCAGAGTCATGTTCTGTCTCTCAGATCTTTGAGATCCCATGTAAACCAAAGGATGGGCATTATTCTCAGTGTCTGTAAGCATTCTCTGACTGTTAGGAGGCTGTTTTACCAAAAACACACTGAAGACTCTAGTGAGTGCAATGGTCTACTTACAGATCTGTCTATTGGGGTCCAATATGACTCATGTGCAGACACTTGTCTGAGTCCTGCACTAGAAGGTGAGTTCCATGAAGACAGAGACCATGTCTGTTGAGTTTATGACTTAATATTTAGCATCTGCTATAATGCTTTAGGTAAGTGCACAAGAAATACATGTGAAATGAAGGACATAAAAGAGGAAACGAAGGAGGAAAGGAAATCTGTTTGGGTCAGCTTTGCCAGGAAATGTATTTTGGGAAAGGTGCAGCTTCAGTTAGATCTAAAAGAATGGTTATTTTTTAATAGAAAGGATTATTTTGGTGCGTTGACTAGATCTCTGTATACTCAAATAATACAAAGAAATTATGTCCTTGAGTTGAACTAAGTTTTCAGTGAAATTTGTGCTTGTAGGCTATTCTGCTATAGAGTTAGTTATCTCCCTTGTGGCTTATAGTGTATTAAGCTGCTAAAAGCTATTTATATCAACAATGCCTCTACATTTTCAGATGCAAGTGTGGATACAGACACAGAGCAAAAATTGACCAAGAAAAAATTTCAGTTCATGAAATGTAAACTTCATTGAGGATTCATTCAAAAACCATTTATTGAGCATTAGAACATTTACTGACTATTGAGCATTAAACACTGTATTAGGCACTGAAGCGCATGCATGAAAAGATAGAAGGCCTTATGTCTTCAAATGAAGTTTATATTTTATGAAGTTATATATTTTTGGATCACTTACCCTTCACTATATTAAGAACTTGGCATTAATTACGTGGTTTCCACCTAATATCAACTAGTTGAAGAAGGTATTGGTCTCATTTTACAAACAAGGGAACTGGAATTTTAGGGAAGATAAATAACTTGCCCAAGATGTCACAGTTAGTAAGTAGCAAAACCAGAACCCAAGCCCAGATTGAATTGACTACAAACTCCATGCCACCAGGAATTTTATCCTTGGTGACCTGAAAGAAGGCTTGATACATGATGAGGTCAAAGATGAGAACATACCACAGAATCCACAAAACTTCACAGTGCAGAAGGTGGTGCTGTGGTAATCCACTCCTTAATGTGCATCCTTCAAGGCCCTTTGACACTTTAAATCAGAAGACACTAAATACAGACCCCACTGGGCCAGTCATTGTTGTATTTACCTGATGAGTCAGGCATAACATCTAGAGTAAAAGATAAAAAAGAAAGAATACTTGGGAATTAAAAGTATGATAATGGAAATAAGACATTTCATAAACAGGGTGGCAGGTAAAGTTGTGAAAAAGAAAATAAAAAGATTAAAACTTTGGAAAGTAGTAGAGAAAAATAACAAAATTAGAAGATTGATTCAGCAGGGTGGTTAATAGGAGCTCTAGAAAACAAACAAACAAACAAAAAGATAAAATTAGCATTAAAAAATCTCAGCGATTTTCCAGAACTTATGGACACCTGTTTTCAAATTGACAGAGGCCACCCAAATGACCTGCATCAATGCACATCAGTAGTATCTTTTAAAACATTTGGCACAAAGCAAATATCCTAGCAACTTAGAGAAAAAACCCAGATCAAATACAAGAATTCAAAAATTATAATGTATCACATTTCTAAATAGAAACATTATGAGTTAGAAGACAATGTAGCTTTCAAAATTCTGAGTAAAATAAAAAAAAATATTTCCAATCTGTAATTTTATACAGAACAAACTTATCAACTAAGGGTAAAGTACTAAAAGCTAATGTATTAATTAACTCTTGCTGCAAGACAATAATTACTGCTGATTTATTGGCTGTAAACCGGAAACACATAATCATAGTACACTCATTAATTGATGTATGAACAGAATCAAGAGTCAGAATACTGAATAAACTAAATTATTATCCAATCTAAATTGTGACATAAATATATTCAGGGAAGGGGTGCAAGGAAACTTGTGTGAGAGTATGGTGATGGGAGGGAAGTGAGAATGTTAAGCCACATCTTCTGTCAGTTCAAAATGCATAATTATAATATCAGAACTAGAAAAAAAAACAACATATAAGTAACTTTAAATATACAATATTAAATACCAGAAGAATCAGCTAAATTTACTTAAAGGAATTGTCCTTGCAGAGTGAGAATCCGGTGAGAGAAAAATTGGGAAAAGAAGCTCCTGCTTTTCCATTATAAGCCTTGAAAATAGTAACTAACATTTTATCTTTTATTTTTTCATACTAAAGATGATTTTTAAATTTTAATTTTTTAAAAAATTGTAAAAAATTATGTGCATTTATAGAGTAAGTGCAATTTTTTTTACATGCATAGATTACACTGTTGTTAAGTTGGAGCTTTTAGAGTATCCATCACCCAAATAATGTATACTGTATTCACTAAGCGATTTCTCATCATCTACCCACCTCCCACCTCCTCACCTTTCCAAGTCTCTATGGCCTATCATTACATTCTCTAAGCCCATGCGTATACCTTTATTTTATTGCTTATGCGTAAGAACATGCATTATTTGGCTTTCTGTGTCTGACTTGTTTCACTCCATTTCCATCCATGTTGCTTCAAAGGATATGATTTCATTCTTTCTTACAGCTGAATATTAATGGATTGAAAGAATTAACCACATGTTAAACAACACAAGTGTGTTACTTAGATAAAAATTAAAATTAAATTAAAATCTTTGACAAGCAAAACAGAAAAAAATATATTGTGATTTAATATAGCTCTGCAGAAACATTATAAGAAACTTTTCTAGAATGTTACTAAATTACCCTCCCTTGTTTCTAAATCCTATAGAATTGGTGGTGTTATTAGTAATGGATTATAACGAGAGAAGCCTGGGCTATGAAGTCTTCTAGAACCTTGTATGGGCTGGAGGATTATTGTAGGAAGCTGGCCAGGGGAAACAGCAGCTTCACAAACCTAGGTGTGGGAGGGCCCTCACCAATGGTGAGAGTTTAAGGAACTCTCTGCATGAGAGGATACTGCGGGGAGAAATTCCAGACTACTTGTGGGAAGATTCCAGCTAATCACAGAGTAACTGAAAGCAGAATACAGATCGTGAAGGAAGGGAGTAGATAGGGCCAACTCAGAGGTCAAAGTTTCCATCCAAAGATGTGAGATTTCAGGAAAAATCCCAGTCCACATGTGGTCGTGAGCAAAGAACCCAATTTAAACAAACAGTCCTATGACATGGACCAGAAGAGAGGAAATGCAAGTAGCATTCTGTAACTCAAGAGATCATATACAGCCATGGGCCTTACCTGCAACCCATCCGATAGAGGGTCAGTTAAAATCAAATCTTCAATCCAATGCTATACATACTGTGAGACTGATACCACTGATAATATAGTCTCTGTCCCAGCCTCAGTTAGCTCAGAAATGTTGGTAGCTGCCAGGCTCTGGCTTATTGATAGTGTTCATCATTCCAGTGCAGCCCTAGAGTTCTGAGAAGCCACAGGCAGAAGGAAAAAAATGGCAATAACATTTTCATCGTGTTCAATTACAATAAAGTATTGGGTAAAACCAACTGTCAACAAATATAGCATGTACATAATAAGGGCGAAATATTTAAACAACATAACCTTGGGCTTCTAGATTTGGAGTAAAGAAAGGATCTTTGAAAATATAATAGAGAGACATAACTTATTTATATATTCAGGTGGGGAGTCTTTATTGAGGTGGTACTCAGTTTAGAAGTAGGTATTTTTCAACAGAAATGTCAAGAATGTTAATCAAGCAAATCTTTCAGGAATAGTTAAGGATATATACTGGAATAAATAAATCCCAATGACAACTGCAGTTACAATTCGAAAGCCCAGAGTGGGCAGATCATGTAAGTAGAATTCAAAAAAGAAGGCAATTTATAATATAAAGCCAATTTTTACCTTGCTGTTTGTTACCCTGTTTAAAAACCCAAGACATATGCAGTAGAGGAGTTGAGAAGACCATAGATTAACCTTGTGATGATGTCTTGAGACCTATTTCTCACAATGTGTCTAGCCTTCCCAGCCCCAAACCATCACTACTTGTCAATTTGAGAAATCATGCGAAGTCCTAATCTCTGACACACCAATTGAGCATGAACCAGGAGAGATTATAATGGCCTCGAACAAAGTCAGAGCAAACCTACCCAACCAAGCAACAGTGACAGCAGTTCTCATTAAAGGCCATTTGGAGAGAAGAGTTACGGCTGCCTGAGAGGCGTGGGAGTGTGCAGTGACAGGTCCATGGCTACAAGGATCCACAGAGATAAGACCTTCACAGGACTGCATGAGTTCCTGCTTCTGACCCAAATCCCCATTGGCAGGCTGTGCACCACCACAACCTGCTGCCTTTAACAATGCGCTTTCTTCTGCTGCTTTTAACTCACTGGGTGCAGTGTCATTACAGAGAGGGAGAGAGAACAAGAAGCTGAAAATATCCTTTTAGAACATCAGCACTGATCAGAACAGATATTTTTAGTAAGTGATTGTCTGTCAAATCTGAGTCACGTGGCGTGCCACTTTAATGATCTGAGAGTTTTGCAAGTCCCTGAAAAGTGACAGCTGCAAATGAGAATTGAGGAGGTTCCACCAGGCAAGCGGAACATTGATCAAATCTATTGGCAGGATCTCTAATCAAAGTAAAGTGTTGATGGAGATGCCGAGCCTAAAATCCTCCTCTAGGTGCGGAAGTACTTTCTGGCCAGGTGTTTTCAGTGTTAACGTTGAAGAGCCATTGCTATGTGAGTCCGGTAATATCTTCAAGAGCCTGTTAGACTTTTACTGTTTACCCCATTTAAGTTATTTTTCTTCCTTATGAAAATGTGGTGGCACAAAATTTCAAAAATAGATAAAACAGGAATTGCTGCACATTATGTTTTCTGTGAATTTTAATTTTTGAATTGATATTTAAGAGTCGTTCACATTTTGGGGCTATATGTGATATTTTGATACCTGTATAAAAATTGTAATGATCAAATCAGGATAATTGGGATATCCCTTACCTCAAACCTTTTCTTTGTGTTTGGCGCATTGCAATTTTTCTCTTCTAGTTATTCTGAAAGACACAATAAATTATTGTTAAATATAATTTCTCTACTGTATTATTGAAACTAGAACTTATTCCTTCTTTCTAACTGTATTTTTGTACCCCTTAACAAGCTTCTTTTTATACATCCCACAGTCCCCAGTCCCTTCCTTTTCTAGTCTCTGGTATCCAGCGTTCTACTCTCTACCTCCATAAGATCCACTTTCTTAACATCCACATATTCATGAAAACGTGCATGTTTGTCTTTCTGTGCCTGGCTTACATCACTCAACTTAATGACCTCCATGAAATTTTAAATGGGAGTTCTTAGTCCATTTGTACTCTTCTGTCATTGACAGGTTGCAGTAAGAATCCCACGAGGTATCCATTCTCCCTAGTGCCACCCCAAGCCATATGCCACCTTGCCCATGTGACTAGGGAGCCACAGCCTTATACCTAAGACAGCTTTTACTTTGCCTTCATGTTATCCATGGAGATGCCTGGAGGAGTACCCATGGAGAGCCTGCCTGAGGCTTGTTGCTCTCTTTCATGAGGATACAGTTGAAAGGACGTTTTGAGAAGGTTGCATAAGGGAGCAAATAGTTTGGGTACAAAGCTTTGTGCTGCATCTCAGTTGCCCTCAAAGGCATTAAAATCAAGCTAGAATCATAATAGCACATTGGCAGAAATGCATCTGAGCTCATTCTTCCTCTTGTTCTGTTCTTCTCTGCAGCAACTTTTGGTTTATGCCTGGCTTCAATTTTATTTTCTTTGGGTCCTAATCTGCTCACAACCATGCCAATTGCTTTCATATTTCTGACCAAGTTACTTTCCTTAACTTCAGAAATTCTCTTGCCTTGCTGGGTTATAAGCAGTCCTGCACAGAACTCTGGTCTCTGTATTACCCTCTTGTAACTCATTGTGCTAACTCCTCTTCAGAATTCCCATTACTGGCCCACTGCCCGGGAACTGTGCTAAATCTCTTAGGATTAAACATAAATTTTCGGCAACTTTTATTACATGATTTCCTGCTTATACAAAATGCTTGCTTGCTCACAACCATATTAATATGGTACAGTTGTTCACAGTGGAACTAAAATTATACAGCATTTTCAACAATGAAATCGTTCATGAATTCTCTATGCAATTATTTTTATGAAAAAAACAGGGATGGCAATCAACCCCATCATTTGCTAGACCTCCTGGGAATATCTGAAATATCAGGTAAGCACTCTAAGCACAAATTTATATTAAGAAGTATAATTAACAGAAATTCCACAGAGCACATTTATTAACATTCAATATGTAGACTGCATTTAGTTGCTGAAATTTTTCGATGATCCCCACTCTGTAAAGCTCGTCACCTATCCTGCAAATATTTATGCTTTCCTGGCTAGAAATTTAGGGTCACCTTGCTTTGGTTTCCCAGAGCTCCAGTACAAATTCTAAATTCTTTCCTTTTTTTGCCAGATTTTTGAATGACAAAATCTTTTCTGGGGAACTTAATGCATTCCTTTCCCACAAAAGAATATGTACTGAATTTTGATTCTGGACAGAAAATCCTCTCTGATCCCAACACATTCCCCCTGCTACAGCACTAGTATTTCTTAGCTCAAAGGAGAACATTCAGATGCAATGTTTGTAGGTAGCACTTTTACTATGGAATCACAATAGCCACATTGTTAGATATTAGTGCCACAGACACCCCTGATTATTATCCTGATCCCTCACTCCACCTCTGAGTAGCAAATAAACTTTGAACCTTACCCCAGCCTTCACCTCTTCCTGAGCCTCAACTTTTCCTTAAGCTTTGTCCACTACTCTGTTCCTAATTCTTCCTCTTTGATTCCAGGAAGGCATTAAATTCTACTTTATTTTATGAATCCATCAACCTGCAATCCTTACATGTTTTTGCCATCTGTCTCTACAGCTCCAGCAGCAGAACACTGCCATTCCACTAGGAGAGGGGATCTCAGTTTGCTCTCCTGTTAGTTTTTATGAGGCAGCCCCAGGACACCTCCACTTTCCATGAAGAGTCATTTCTGGCTGCCTCTGAGCCACTTGTTCTCAGTAACCCTCACCCTCACCCCCGGCCTCTCTCCTCTCCTTTCCTATCGGTCACCATAACACGTGTTGCCTTTTCCTAAAAAGTACCTGTCATCCATCTCTACATCCACCTTGGTAGGCCAGGGTTTTGAACATGTATTTTGAACGTATACTTGAAAAATTAGACTTGAAGTGTTTGAAGAACCTAATGATTGCATGAGTGATTTGAGAAGGATAATAAATAGAAGAAGAAAGGGAAAGCCATCAATTAGCAAAGAACCAGTATAGCTACTGAAGCAATCAGGGATATTTCGCTGTTCTGATGTGTCTCTGCTTATTCCTATACCTCTTCCACTGGGTATCCAATTAGGCCAAACCACTATTAGTTCTCTGTGGATGTGTGCTTCCATACATTTGTTTATGCTACGCACCTAAGCAGAATTCTCCATCTCTGCCCCCATCATATATTTCCTTTTTTATGCCTTCGACCTCTGGGTAAACCACCAGGTCCCCTTTGAATATTTAACACAAATATGACCTAGTATTTACTTTTTTTTAAAGACAATAAAAAAGCACGCAGGAGTACCAGGCGTAGCAATGAGGAACACCTGGGGTCAGCACCCAGGAACATCGGGCCTAGCAATGGGGAACACTTGCAGTTAGCACCCAAGTAGTACTAGGGCTAGCAATCTGGAAGCCGTGGGGTCAGAACCCAGGGAACATGGGGCCTAGCAATCAGAAACACCTGGGGTCAGCACCAGGGGAACCAGGACTAGCAATCAGGAACACCTGGGGTCAGCATCCAAGGAGCACCAGGCCCAGCAATGAGGAACACCTGAGGTGGGCACCCAAAGAGCACTGGGCCTACCAATGGGGAACACCTGTGGTTGGCACACAAGGAGCACAGGGTGTAGCAATGGGGAACACCTGCAGTCAGCACCCAGGAGCACCGACCGGGCCTATCAATGTAGAACACCTGTGGTCAGGAGCCAAGGAGCACCAGGCCTATTAATTGGGAAACCCTGCGGTCAGCACCTAGAAGCACTGTGCCTACAAATCGGGAAAACCTGGGGTCAGAAATCAGGTAACAGGGGGCCTGGCAATCAGGAACACGTGGGGTCAGCACCAGAGGAACCGGGCCTAGCTATGAGGACACCCTGGGGTCAGCACCCAAAGAGCAACGGGTCCAGCAAAGAAGAACACCTGGGGTCTGGACCCAATGAGCATGGGACCTACCAATGAGAAACACCTGGGGTCAACACACAAGGAGAACTGGGCCTAGTAATGAGAAACACTTGAGGTCAGCACTGAAGGAGTGCTGACACACACCTGGAATTGAGGAACACCTGGGTCGGCACCCAAGGAGCACCAGGCCCAGCAATGAGGAAGAGCAGGGGTCGGCATCTAGGGAGCATGGGGCCTGGCAATGGTGAACATCTGCAGTAAGCATCCAAGAGCACAAGGCCTAGAAATAGAGAACCCCTGGGGTCAGCACCCAGGAACACCAGGCATAGCTATGAGGATCACCTGGGGTCAGCACCCAGGGAACACGGGGCCTAGCAATGAGGAACCCCTGCAGTCAGCACCTAGTAGTAACAGGCATAGATATGAGGATCACCTGGGGTCACATGAAGAAGCACCGGATATAACAATGAGGAACACCTGGGGTCAGCACCCAAGGAGCACTGGGCCTAGAACTAGGAAACAACTGGGATCAGCACTCAGGAGCAGTGGGCCTAGCTATGAGGATCATCTTGGGTCAGACCCAGGAGCACTGGCCTAGAAATGAAGAACACGTGGGTTAGGCATCCAGGAGCATGGGGCCCAGCAATGAGGAACACCTGGGGTTGACACCCAAGGAGTACGGGGACTACCAATAGGGAATACCTGGGGTCCATACCCAAAGAGCAAGGGGCCAAGCAATGAGGAACTCCTGGGTATGCACCCAAGAAGCAATGGGCCCACCAATGAAGAACACCTGCGGTCAGACCCAGGCGCACAGAGTCTAGCAATGAGGAACACCTGGGGTCGGCACCCAAAGAGCACCGGGCCCAGCAGTGGGAAACATCTGCAGTCGGCATCCAAGGAGTACAGGGCCTAGCAATAGGGAACCCCTGGAGTTAGCACCCATTAGCACCGGGCCTAGCAACCAAGAACACCTGGGGACAGCTCCCTGGAGCACCGGGTTTAGCAATGGGGAATATCTGGGGTCAGCAGCTAACAAGCAGAGGACCTATCAGTGGGGAACACCTGGGCATGGCACCCAAGGAGCACAGGGCCTATCAATGAGGAATACCTGGGGTCAGCACCGAAAGAGCATTGGGCCCACCAATGAGGAACACCTGGAGTCAGCACCCAGAAGCACCGGGCCTAGCAACGCATGGAGTGCAGTGGTGCTATCATAACTCACTGTAGCCTCAAATTCTTGTGCTCCAGAGATCCTTCTACCTCAGCCTCCTAAGTAGCTAAACTTCAGGCCCATGCCACCATGCCCGGCTAGTTTTCTTTTTAAAAAAATTTTTAGAGATGGGTTCTTGCTATGTTGCCCTGGCTGGTCTCAAATTCCTGGCCTCAAGCAATCCTACTACCTTGACCTTCCAAAGCGCTGAGATTATGGCATTAGCCACCTTGCATGGACTATTATTTACTCTTTAATTAAACTATTCCTTAATTCCAAACACCTGGCATATCCCTCCCCAATGCAGCACTCGTCTCACTCTATTGAAATAGCCTGTTCACTTGCCCACCAAAGTGTGAGCCTCTTGAGATCACCGGCTTTATCATTGGAACCCTTCTCCTAGTACAGTGCATGGTGTGGAACATGGACTTAATAAATGAATAGTCTCCAAGGAATATTTTCAATAGCCATCAGTCCGAATGACTCTTTCAAGTTCTCCTTCAGTCTTCTGGCAGGTTACTTTTGAACCTTTTGCAAAGGGAGTGTCTTAGATTGAGCTGCTACAAGAAAATATCATAGCATGGGTGGCTAATCAACAATAAAAATTTATTTTTCACAGTTCTGGAGGCTGGAATTCAGAGATCATGGTGCCAGTGTGGTCAAGTTCTCATGAGGGTCCTCTTCCAGGTTGTAGACGGGTTGACTTCTCATTGTATCTTCACATTTCAGATAGAGACTGAGGTAGCTCTCTGGTCTCTTCTTACTAGTGTAATAATCCCATTCATGAGAGTTTCATCCTCATGGCCTACTTATCAAAACCCCACCTCCAAATAGCATCACAACGGGAGTTAGGGTTTCAACATGTGAATCTAAGGGGGGGACACAGACACATAGTCCATAGCAAGTAGGATTAGTAATGCCATACAGCCTTGGACATCTGGAATTAATCAGGGCAATGGTAGAAGTGCTGAGCCAAATATGGAGGTAGAAGGAGGACAAGAGGTAGAAGGAGGAGTATGGAGGGAAATTATTCCTCCTTTCACATCTTGCTACAGGAAGCTCTCTTGGTCACCAGGGCCTCTCTGATTACTTCTCCTTCCTGCCATGGTTACTCACCTTTTAAGTGTAGCAGTCTTTTTTCAGTCCTTCTATTTCTGAATTCTATTGTGCTTCTGTATGTTAATAATTTATATCAAGCAGAAAAATAAGCTAACCTATTAGTTTCTTTGAAAAGATAAGCATTTGGACCCATATCTTCCTCTTACAGAATAAGCTTGATATCATCAGGAGTGTTCATGTTTATGCTTGGTGGATTTATGAGACAGCTTCTGACTCAGCATGTTAATTCTAGAAAGACTGAGATCTTTCTAGAAAGATGTCATTCAATAAATTGTTCCAATGGCCAAATAAAAGTAGAAGAAGCATCAACACAAGAAAAATACATTTGCATTAGAAAAAAATAGGATAACTCTACAGCTGGAAGGAAAAAAATATTCAATACAATTTCAAATTTTTCACAGTCTTTTGTAGAACAAGGCAGTACTATACGAGTCCTCATAGCATGATCACAGCTGGTACCTCTGGCAAAGCCTGGAAAGTCTTTGTTCTTCATATTTTAAAAAGCAGCCCATGAACACCCAGCATCTATTTCAAGCAATTGCAATTGGTAAGAACCAAAAAAATGTATAACTTTATTATTTATGAAATTAGGTTTTTAAATAAGAAATTTTGCTTGTAAAGAAGAGTTCTCTTCTTTGGCGGCTGCACAAGAGGCTTTAGGAAGAGTCGATGGATGTATATGGATAGAGTCCCCTGTAGGTCAAAATGGTAACATTTTTCTGGAATGAGGACTGGGCCTTCAACTGCTCCCATGGTATTTGTAGACTTCCAGGGACAGACTTTAAACAGACTGTGCTATGGATGCCGAATTGCTGGACATTCTGCTCACTGTGAAAGGTTACACAGGGCGATTGGAAGGGATGTTTCCATAACTGTAAAGTTTCTCCTTGAAAAATAGGTACATTGTACTGATTGTTTTTTACCTCAGGGGTGAAAAAGAATCCATGTAGTGAGATGTGGAAAGAAAAGTAGCTCCATCAAGGCTTGTTTTATTTTAAGCAATAAAAGGAGAATAATTCAAAGTTTCTAAGACTTCTAGACTTTAAACTAAATAGAAGAGTGTCGGTATGGTTATGCCTGCATCCAACCCAAGTTAGTTAGTTTATAAAATAATAAAGTAGAATTTTGGAGAGAAACCACTTAGGAAATTCTTAATCTCATGATCCTAATTTTACATGTGAGGCAACTGAGGTACCAGGAGGTTGTGACTTTTTCAAGAAAGTGACAAGAACTAGAAGAGACATTTTCTAATGCTAATTGCCATGTTTTCTTCACTATGATGTATTCAGTTTCAGGCAATTACATTATTTCTTAAAATCTGGTAAGGCAATTAGATATATTACGTTAAGGGTGATAATTACATACTGGGACAAGAATCAAAGCTCTGGTTATAACTGAAAGAACTGTCACACATAACACACTTACCTGTAAAATAATTCTACACATAGAAGTTCACTTTTTAGTGAGCTGTGAATGAAACATTTTGATCTTCATATCTATTCTTTGTAATATTGTTCTTTGTAATACTGCAGGACGAGAAACACTTCTATGTTTTTCCAGAAGGAAAGGAGTTAATGTAATAAATTAGGTGCTCACAAAACGTTTGGAAGAGCTATGGAGAAGAAGGAGTCAGGAGTTCTTGTACTTCACTATTGCTTTCAAGATCTAGCTCCTAAAGGTGCAAACCAGATGGTAGGACTCAATGGAAGTGACAGCCACAGTCACAGCTACCCCACATCCATGGAACTGATGACTGGACTTCACTGTAGAAGGAGTCCAGCCACCCCAATGAGGGACATTTGTTGCAACTTTTGGAAAATGATCCCCACATCCTTTCCACCTCCCAAATCTTGAATGAGTGCATCTTGTTGACAGAAACCCAATGGCATATATAACCCTATTTGCAAGAGAGCCAGAGTTAAGTTGTTTTCTGGCCTGTACTTGTTGCAGTACATAGAAGGCAGTGGGAGTGAATCCTGAGAGCCAGTAGATAATGTCCAGGCCACCAGCTGAACCTCCCTTTCCTGTGAGAAGCAATGAAAAATAAGCCTGGGATGAAAAATGAGGAATGAGCCACAGCAAATGCTCGACAATCTCCAGTAACAATTGATGGTTGTGATCTTGGGAGATAAAATTTCAAAATGCCTGATACTGTGTTGGCCATCAAATGTACTTTTTGGCTGGTTGCCCCAGCAGACAGCACCTATTTATTGTAATCTGTGAAGAGTCCTACCGTCTGGTTTGCACCTTTAGGAGCTGGATCTTGAAAGCAATAGTGAAGTACAAGAACTCCTGACTCCTTCTTCTCCATAGCTCTTCCAAACGTTTTGTGAGCACCTAATTTATTACATTAACTCCTTTCCTTCTGGAAAAACATAGAAGTGTTTCTCTTCCTGCAGTAACTCCTAAGAAGGTAACTATTAGACAGAGAAGCCTTCTAGAATCTAAAATCCTTTGCCTGATTTATTTCTATGAATAAAGCAGGAGACTGGAAAGAGGGAAAGGGAGACATTGCCCCAGCAGCCTGGGCCCTGGCCTGAGTCTGGGGTGCTGGGAGTTGGCACAGCAATGAACCTAGAGCCTGAAGATGGGAGGCAATTCCTAGTTATTTATTATCTATTGATTTAAAGATAAGGACTCAAGTCCTTAATATGCCCATAAAAAAAAAGCCATGATCCAGTCTTATTTTGTGACTTCTTTCCTAGTTCTGTGTTTTGTAGCCACATGGCTTTGTTTCAGAATCATCATGTTCCCTCCCACTTCAAGGAATTAGTAAATGTTCTAGCCTTTTCCTGAAATGCATTCCCTGCCTCTCACGGCCCTCTCTTCCCACTTCACATTTTCCCTAAAGCCCCTCCATACCAGTGCTCTTTACTTACTTCATTCCTCCTTCTTTTTCCTGATGTCATTTCAAATTGTACTTCCTCAAGAAAACCTTCTCCTAATCCCAGAAATCAGGTAAGGATCATATAGTATATATTTAATAGCACTTAACACATTTGTGTTTGTATTTTGTGTAGTAATTGTTTGGCTACTATCTGTGATCCCATTAAAACACAAGCTCAATAAAGACAAGGAATGGATTTGCTGGGAAGTAAATTATTAGCATCTGCTAAGAAGACTTCATTTTTAATTCAAGAAAACAACTTTCTCTATTACTAATGGTAATAATAATAATAGAAAAGACCTGGTAGATGCTGGGAAAAACTAGTCACTACAATTCATTACTACATCTGTGGATAACAAAGGATTTCATTTGTAGACTCTCATAGTCGTCTACATTAGCTAACCACATATTAAGACTGCATACAATAAATAAAATGTTTCACCAATCTTGAAATTAACACAATTATAGGGATTTTTAAATGTATGTCTTCAAAAGAGATAAAGTCTATAAAACACAACTAAAAGAGTTCTAACCATTGGCTTTTTAAAGAACATTGTATGAAATTCCAAGCTAAACAAATGAAGAACTTTGTGTGGAAAGAGATAAAAAGAAAGAGGAGAGAGAGTGATACAGAGAGAGAGAGGCAAAGAGAGAGAGTGAAGGAGAGGCAAGAGAGAAGAGAGGACAGAAGAGGGAGAAAGAGATGGCAGACCAACCCCATTATTCCAGTCTCCAGCCATTGGTTCATCCCTGCTGAGGTCCCAGAAATCACAGAACAGAGACAAGCTCTTCTCATTGCATTTTGTCCAAATTCCTAATCCACAGAATCATGAGATAAAATAGTAATAAAGTATTTTAAGCTACTAAGTTTTGGGGTAGTTGTTCATAGCAATAGATAACTGGAAAAATCTCCCTCATAATAATTTTTTTATTAAAAAACATATTTGTTGAGAAGTACTCATTGAATGAATATCTAATTAAAAAAATAAATATTAAAGCAATGAGTCTCCATTCTATTCCTGTCAGATTAGCAACGATCAGCGAGGTTGACAATACCATGTTGCAGAGACCACAGTGAAATAAGATTCTTAGATACCATTGGTGGGAGTGTAAATTAGTATATTCTTCTTGAAGAACAATTTAGAAATCTCTATTAAAATTTTAAACATGTGCACTTTAGTCACTCTAGTGTAGTTCTAGGAAGCTTTCCCACAGATATACTCAAATATGTTCAGAAACATATGCTCAAGTATGTTCACTATGGAATTTTTGTGATGGTAAAAGCCAAGCAATAACATAAATGCCCATCAATATAAGATTAGTTAAATAGTATATAATACAAGTATTCAATTGAATAACTTTCCTCTGTTGATGAGTGTGAGATGAAATCTGTAAGTGATGATATTGAACTATTTCTTAAATGTTTTATTAAATGAGAAAAGCAAGGTGCAGAATACTGTCCATTGTAAAACATTATGTAAAGGAAATAGATATGTGGTTTGTGTATAAGCACACTACTTTTAGGAGGCTGATTAAGAAATGGTGACATTGATTGCCACTGGGAGGTGGAGAAGGGGTCTGGAGTGGTGGAAGATTTACTTTTCACTGAGTGTACATTGGTACTGTTAGTTCTTTTTCAACATATACTTGTTTTACTGTTTCAATAAAAAAAAAAAAAAATCCAGGTTGGGCACTGTGGCTCACGCCTGTAATCCTAGCACTCTGGGAGGCCGAGGCGGGTGGATTGATCGAGGTCAGGAGTTTGAAACCCCCCTGAGTAAGAGAGAGACCCTGTCTCTACCACAAATAGAAAGAAATTAATTGGCCAACTGATATATATAGAAAAAAATTAGCCAGGCATGGTGGCGCATGCTTGTACCCAGCTACTCTGGAGGCTGAGGCAGTAGGATCGCTTGAGCCCAGGAGTTTGAGGTTGCTGTGAGCTAGGCTGATGCCACGGCACTCACTTTAGCCTGGACAACAAAGTGAGACTCTGTCTCAAAAAAAAAAAAAAAAAAAAAAAAAAAATCCAGTGCCTAATCAATCAAAATTGCCAACTGATATGGAAGAGTGCAAGAAGCTGTTATCGCAAAAAACATAACGTTAGGTATTTTCTTAAGTTCAGAAAGGTCGTCCCTAACAAAACTAGACACACTAAGAAATGTTTCAACTAAGAAGAAACTATTTCTCTCTGGAATTCTGGGAAATCAGTAAACTTTAAGAGTTTAGTGACCTTGTGTCAGGCCTTCTAGCTCTTAGCCTTTGGGACTCAGCTTTTTTTCTGAAATAGAATTCAGAATAATGTTGATATAATCACACATCTTCACATTGGTTTGCAAGCAAAAGGCCAAAAAACCACTATAGGCAGAAAAATACGTTGACTTAACATGAAAAGATTCAACTACCTTCAACCTCTCAGTCGGAATTCTTTAAGCTATCAATGGTCATATACATAGATAGACATTTTGGAAGCAATTATTACATAAGTTCTTTAAAAGCTGCCTTCCTTCCTCTGCTCTTCCATTTTCCCTCTCAACTCTCTCTCTCTTTCTCTGCAGTAAAGAAAAGGAGAAAGATGCTACTTTGACCCCCATCTGAACATTAGTGTTAGCCTGGCTATGTGGACCAGAACCAGGCCATGTGGATGAGAACCAGTCCACTGAGAACCATTTCTTTGCCTTTGTCTTTGCTTATTGTGATTCAATATGAAGACATCAGCACAAACTCATCTCTTTCTCACTTACCCACTCTTGTTGTTTGGCAGCATTTCATCTTCTCCAAGGAAAAGGCTATGAGCCTGTGCCAGAACAGTTTAGACTATGAATGATTTTTACACACCAAACTGCCATTGGAAACTATAAAACACCTAGGGTCTCATGCAGGTAGCATTATGATACTGGATTTGTCTGAAGTTGTCCCACTTTGATCAAAGCCACAACCAGATGGGTCTCTTTTCAAGAGTTGCTATTAATGCACTGCAAATTAATTGCTAAGTTTTAAAACCTGAATTTCTTCAAAGTTTTTTTTTTTTAATTAAATTACCAGAAAATCCCTCCTTCACCATTACCTGTCATTCACTGTCTTTGTAAAAATAATTGGCTTTATAAATAATTCGGATCCATCTATTATTTTCATGAGTGAATGCAAGATCTCCATGAAGCCTATTTGTATTATTTATTTTTCAAAAAACTGAAATGGTTGCTTAGATAAGGCATAGAGGGAAGAAAAACTTCCCCCATTGAGTTAATTTAATGCAAAGATCCATAACTGAAAGAAATGATAAAAGATATTTCCTGCTTGATTATTTTTGGTTTCATGCTGCTTTCTTCTCAATAATTAAAAAGAAAGCATTTTGAATCTGCTCTTTCTTTTCTTAATGGTGCACAGTCTAAAGGTTTTTCCCCTTTTTTCTTTCTTTTTTTTTCCTTCATTTTTCCTTCCCTTTCTTCTCTCCTTTCAGTTATAGCTCCCAGCCATAATATATGATCACATTCTAATTTAATAAGCCTTGATTTAGATTCACCTTTATAATTCCTTACTTCTATATGAAGTCTTAGTCATATACCAAAACTGACACAAAGAGTATCTTTTTCTGACTTCTGATCTTCTAAAGTCCCTTCCAAAAGGATGGTAAAATATAGCCTTAATCATTTTCTTGCATATATTTTTAGAACATGCTGTGGTTAGAAAGATGGTGTATTAGTTTTCTGTTGCTGCCATAAGAGATTACCTCAAACTTACCAGACTTCAGCCATATAAATTTATTATCTTAAATTACCTATAGGCCTGAAGTCTGACATGGATCTCATAATTTGTGTTAATTTGGGTTCTCCAGAGAAACACATAAAATTAACCATCATACTGGATTATAGTCAGTAGGCTTGTGTTCCTTTCAGGAAGCCCTAGGGGAAGATCTGTTTCCTTGCCTTTTCCAGCTTCTAAAGGCTATCTGCATTCTTTGGCTTGTGGATATTTTCCCCATCTTCCAAACCAGCAAGGGTGGGTTGAGTCCTCACATCACATCTCTCTGACTTACTTTTCTGCCTCCTTCATCCACTTTTAAGGTCCTTCGTGATTACATGAGGTTATCTAGATAGTCCAGGGTAATTTCATCTGAAAACTTAATTTCCCTTTGCCACAGATGGTAACATAGTCACAGGGCCTGGAAAGTAGAATGTAGACATTTTGGAAGTGGGTCATTCTGCCTCTCACAGGAGGTGCTGCACCATAGAGAGTGCACGGGCTTCAAGCTCAGGTAGGTCTATACTGGCATCAGGCAGCTGGGACAATGTCTCCTTCTCCCTCTTTCCAGTCTCCTGCTTTATTTATGGAAATAAATCAGGCAAAGTTTTTTAGATTCTAGAAGGCTTCTCTGTCTACTAGTTATCTTCTTAGCAGTTACTGCAGGAAAGAGAAACACTTCTACGTTTTCCTAGAAGGAAAGGAGTTAATGTAAAAAATTAAGTGCTTACAAAATGATTGTAAGAGCTATGGAGAAGAAGAAGTCAGGAGTTCTTCTACTGCACTATTGATTTCAAGATCCAGTGAGTGAGCCTGGCCAGATAATTTCTCTGAGTATAGTTTTTCATTTGCAAAATGAATTTAATAATTTCTAAATTTCAATATTTTTGAGAATTGGAAATAATCTAAAATGCCTGGATCATTGTACAAAGAAAGTCAAGAGTAGCCATTATCATTCTTATCTAATTTATAGTATACTGTTTTCTTAGATCTTTATCTTTTTTTCAGGACAGATATTAATCAAACAGTGAAATTTATTCATTAGTTGATTAGCAGATTATCACAAGTAAGAAATAGTGAGAAGGAGGTGGAAAAGAGAATAGAAACTTACATATGGGAATGAAAGGTGCCTTCTATAATATCAGGGGTCTACTTGTTGGGAATGATGCCAGAAGTGAGTAATCACTAGGATGGGCCATTTCCTGGGAATATAAGCAAAAACAAAACAAAACAAAAGCAAAAGCAAAACAAATGCTCATTCATTTTGAGCCAGTTTAATAAAGCATATCACTTCTGGTTTCACCCAGTACCTTCTCAATCAAATAATTAACTTACTTTTATGTAAGGGACCCATACAGACTACTTATCAACCCACATTCTCTCAACAAAAGTAGTCTAGGACAAAATACATGATTTGCTTGACAATCACATTGTATTAAATTACATGTTCCAAGAGGGCAGGGGCTTGGCATGTCTTATTCAATACACATTTCCTGACACCTTATCAGGTATCCACCATAGAGTAGATACTTGATAAATATTTGTTGGATAAAATGAAAAGAAGTAGTCATGAAACCTGGGTATCTTTCTAGGTTTGCCTAAACTTAAATGTTTGTGAAGTCAGCTGGTATCTCTCAGCTGTTCAGTTTGTTTACCTCTAAAATAATGAAAACTTCATTATCAGTAACACCTACCATGTATAGACATGGTGAAAGTTTTACCTATGCTCTCCAATTAAATCCTACACATCTATGTTGCTGATATTTCTTTCCACAAAAGCTAGGTCACCTGTGTGGGTCAGAGAAGTAATTTAATGTATCCAAAGTCATCCACCTTCTTAATGGCATAACTGAAAGTAAGCCTAGGTTTTTTTAATTCAGGAGATCCTGCTGTTTGACTCAGATATGCTGCCTTCCATGAAACAATCTTTTTTGAGTACTTGTGTAGTGTGTCATGCCTTTCATAAGTGCTAGGAATATAAAGACAAAAATGTAAGAGTAGCCTATACTCTCAAAAATACATCTATAATACGGCACGGTAATGGCTATATCAGCAGTATAAACAGGGCACAGAGATGACAGCAATTAATTAGCAATTGAGGAATTAGGAAAATTATCTCCTCCAAATTTCTACATGTACCATTCCCTTTTCCAAGAACTCTGTTCCTTTTCTTTTTGCTAGCCCAGCCTTGGATTATCAGTGTAAATGTTTATTAGTCATATCATTCATTGCCTGACCCTTAAGACTAACCTCACTATTCTGGCTCCATATTCCCAAAGAATCATAATTTCCCTATAATTATTATTTATTGTGTATGCACCAGATATAATGCTACATACTCGACATGGATGATCTCATTTGTTCACTAAATCACAGTAGAAATAAGAAAAAATAGTAAGTTTTTCATAGTTATGGAGTGGAGCTAGTATTTAAATTTGGACAGTTTGTTTAGATTATCATATCCACTATAGTACAGTATAGTACATCATCACACTTTTCTATTATTGCTGACTTAATTACCTCTCTGTTCTATAATAAAGAACAAAAGCAGTGAGGGCAAAATTCTAGCTTATTTTGCTTACCATTGAATTTCTAGTTCCTAAATTTGTCATTATAGATAATCTGGGCCTTGAAGAATTAGATGGAATTTGCTAGAATTTGACATATAAAGAGATTTTGGCATCAGCATGGTGGATTGACTGGTTCTAGAGTGACTAGCAGTAAGGAAACCAATGGGAAGACTGTTACCCAAGCAATGTGAGCATGAACTGAAAGAGGGTCAGCAAAGATTTCTTGTAGAGCCAGATAGGAAATATTTTATGCTTTGTAACTACTCAACTCTGTCATTGTAATGTCAAAGCAATCATAGATAGGGCATATACAAGTAAACATGGCTGTGTCCCAATAAAACTAGATTAACAAAAACAGTTGGCATATCACCCATGACAGTTTTTGCTGACCCCTGAAATAAAATATTGGTAGTGCAACTGGAAGAATCTGTGTGTCTTGTGGTAGTGGAAGTGAGTGAGAACTAGAGAAATACCTCAAGTGCAAACCTGACAAGATTTGTTGGTTGACTGACTATAAAGCATGAGAAAAGAAAGAGTTGAAGATAATCTAGATTTCCCTATAGCCATGAAATCAAGGACATCAAGGAAGATAAATTAGTTTAAAGGTTGGGAATAATAACATGAATTCAAAATCCAAAGAAGTAAGTTTCGTGTAGTATCTAGTAATATCTAAAGCCCAGAATAATAGTGAATAGACCAACATACAGAAAGGGATCTCCGTGATATAATCTTAGAAGTCCATTATAGTGCTGAATTATCACCCACCCCAATGCTTACATTTGGCTACTTAAGTATGAAGTCTTTTTTTTTTTTTTGATTCATAAATTTCCCTCAGTTCTTATCAAGAGGATTGTATGCTGAACTCTTCGAGCTTCACATAGTCTAGCTTATAATTTAATTTACTAGGAAAAATTCCAGGAAGCTACCTTTTAAGGTCTCTTGGGAACCCAGTGTCTAGAGAAAATTTCCTTTGCATTTTCAACTAACTTACAAATGAAGGAAGGATATAATTTCTACAGATGAGTTCTGATTTCTGACTTGAAGTTTTCTATTTGGCACAGTGCAAAGAGGCAATCTATGTATTGAAAAGTATGTCAAAAGATGAATTCCCCTGATGCATTCAAAGGTATCTTTAGAAAGAAAAGGGAAGGTAGGCCTGGGTGAACACTCATTGCTTTTAATTTAATAATTATAGCCCTTTCTATTACATAAAGGTTCTTTTAGAAATTTTCCTGCTACAAAATCTCATTTAACAAAAGGAATTTGGGTACCAGGTAGACTTTAAGAATAATATTAATGAGCAATACTCGCTACAAGTTATTTTCAAACTAATAGCCTGTATCAATATCCAGGTCCCAGAGAAAACACATTTTTCTCTCTAAATTTTTTAAAAGATATTGAGGGAACCAACCAATTCGAGGAGCTTGATCAAACAACTTCTCTTCTTGCAAGATGCAGTGATGGTTTCTAAACACATAGAAACTGGGCTTATTAAAGTGAAGGGGGAACCTTTGCCAATAAATGCATCACCAGAATTCATAATTGGCTTGGAAAGAAAGGAATAGAATCTAGCTACTTGTCATCAGTCTTTTTACTCTTACAAAAATATGAGTCATCCCCTCACATAACTCATATGATCTCTGAGTTGCAAGAAATTCTGGAAACTTAGAGATGCCAAGAGGTGAGTAGTGGGAGGAAGCCAGGGCTGTAGGAGCAAAGTGAGCTGTAGGGCTTCATTGTGCGTTGACAGTAGTCCAGTTGATAGTGCTTAAGGGGTGCAGGAAACACTGGCTTCAGGGAGAACTCAGCCAAAACCTAGAAGAGACTAGGTCTGGCCCTAGAAGAGACTAGATCAGTGAAGGGTTTTGGCAAAGTCCAGATCAGTTGTCAATGAGGCTGTAGGCAAGAATATAGGTGGGGTTGGTAGAAGCCCTGAACAGCCAATTAGACAGCAAAATGAACAGCCAACACCACAAAGGTGGGCTTAGGAAGGCTAAACCATCAGTGGATTAATGGGTGCCAGGACCTACTCCAGACACGCCAGACACTGATGCAATGGCAATGAGACAAATTTATAGCCCCCAACTTCAGCCTTCACTCTTGTGGTTGAGGATGATGCCATAGTTAATGCTGAATCAGTTGTGGCCTCTGGACAAGTTGGAGAAGGCAAAGGCTAACTCTCTTTCTCCTCTTCATCTCCACTCTTGGGAAAATTTTCTACAGTTTCTATGAATTTAAACAATAGTATTGTCTATAAAATATTAGCTCTTAGTTTGTGCCAGAAACTATGCTATCCATTTTTATATACTACCTAATCCTTATAATCCCGAAGAATATTAATTATTATACCCAATTTTTAGTTTAGAAAAGTGAAGTTAAGAGAAAGTTAGGTGTGCCACCCAAGACTAAGTGGTGAGGCCCGAAGAGGAATAAATAACTAGAACATTATTGCTACTTTCCAGAGACCTGGAAATACACTACAAAATTAGTATATAATAGCTATCCCAACAAGATTAATGGCATAATAAATCAGTCAACCAGCTCCATACAAGCTAGGGGAAGAAAGCACAGTTCTTCTTGGAAAGGTTAGAAAAGGTTTCTAAAAAGAAGTTGACCTTTGATGTGAAATGCCAGGTCTTAACCTCCACATCCAGCCCTTGGTAAGGGAAAGTCCTGAGACCAGGAGAAGCCCAGGGAGGTATTACTGTGATGGTTGTTTGAGAATAAGGGGAACAATGACCTAGCTGGAAAGGAAGCTGAATCCCAGAGTCAGGAAAACTTAAACTGCATACCAAGCAGAAGAAAAAAGATGAGGTAGGAAATGGCCCATGGGACTTGCATGAATAAAGCAAGGAAAAAGAGTAGAGTGAGGGAATTTGAATGATCCAGGAAACTAAATAAGAACACTGAACAAAAGATGGGATATTTGCTTTTGCAAAGATGCTATTCATAGACGAGTCACTTTATATGATGCATCTTTCATTAAAAATGTTGCACCAGGCCAGAAACTAAATTTTGAAGGTGACTGTGGGTTTGCCTGGCATGAAAAGGTAGTAAGGACATTCTAGGTACAAGGAATAATGTGTGTAAATACATCCAGCTAAGAAATAATGAGATATGATTAGGGAACAACAAGTATTTCAACAAAGCTTGTGTGAAGTATATTAGTGAACACATAGTTCCAGAAGGGATTGGAAAGATGGACATTAATCACACCATTTCTTTATGATATATTATAGGACTTGAATGTATTGCATATTTGCTTTCAGTGAGGGAATCCGTCCTCTGGCTTGTATTGTAGAGGACCATTTTCACAGCATTGTGAGGTCAGGGAACACACTAGAGGAAGAAGAGTTAGGATGCTATCACAAAAACCCAGGCAAGCTAGGAGTGCACGAAAGAAGAAGAAGCAATAGCATTTCTCTTACAGAATCTATTTAAATGCTATCATTTTATTTTTTAAAGACTTTCTATTTAATGCTAACAACTGCACTGCAAGGTACATATATAATAATATCAGTTCGCAATATTGAGCCCCTCCCATGCCAAGTATCAAATCTTAGAGAGGCATTTGAGTACGCTGGTTACAAGTTTTTGCCACTTACTACCTCTGAGACCTTGAAAAATGAATCTCCCTATGTCTCAGTTTTCTCATTTGTATACTCGGTATGCCTCATAGTGTTGTTGTGAAGACTAAATAAGCTATTACATATAAAGTACTTGGAATAATTCCTTGCCATAGTAAGTAGCCAATAAGTATTAGTTATCATTACCATGTTTAAATTTCATAGTGTCTTTTATTACTCTTTTTGTGCCATGTTATAAATGAGAAAGTAGAATCTCAAAGAGAAGGTAAATAACTTATCAATGGCACAAACTCAGGCTAGTCTGACTCCTGATCTTACTCAGGAGAGAGAAGGTGCATGGCTTCCATCCAGCACAACTTCCAGATTTATTATGGTATGTGAGGCGCTGTGGATGAGGGGAATGCCATCATCCAGGACGTATCCATTAGTGGCTTCTATGAAAGGCTTCCCGAGCCAAACAGGACTCTTTCTCCTTATCTAATTCATTGCACTGCTTCTTGGAATCCTTTCACAGCATTTCTATCTTCCCTGACATTTAATTTGCAATCCCAGGAAACCAGAAACTTTCACATATGCAGTTGCCTAGGTTTCCAAAGCAGGGAATACTCCCCTAACTAAGCAACAGATATTTCTAGCAGAAACCTCAGTTAGTGAACGTGCCAACATGCAGTGGAAGTTCAGCTAGGCTTGCAATGAGTCAGCCAGATTTCTCTGCCCAGAGCTGCTCAGGTTTGATAGAGCCATGTAAACAGGACAATCAAGCATGTAGCTTGACCACAATTATGATAAAGGCAGAGTCCTACATCCCATTAAAACTATTGTTAGCCCAGTAGTACTATCTAGGTGATACTAATCATAATAGTAAAGCTAGTCTTTAGGGTTGATTTTACGTACTATCATATAAGTAAGGTTCCGAGAGGTTGGTAATTTGTCCAAGGTCATGTAGCTACTGAGGAGTTTCCTATGGTCACATTGTCACAAACAGTAGCTTAAAACAACACTGACTAATATTCCTACATTTCTGGAGATCAGAAGTCCAAAATGGGTCTCAAAGGGGTTAAAAAATAAGAAGTTGGCAGGGCTGTGTTTTTTTTCTGAGGGATCTAAGGGCTCTGTTTTCTTGCCTTTTCCACCTTCTGGAGGCTGCCTACATAGCCTGGCTCAGGGCTCCTGTTCTCAGTCTTCAAAGGCAGCAACACCATCACTCTGACCTCTGCATTCATGGTCATGTCTCCTTCTCCAACTGGCTATGCTGCCTCCCTCTCCCACTTATAACGACCTTATGATTACATTGTTCTTAACTGGATAATCAAGGATAATCTCCTCATTTTAAAGTCAGCTGATTAGCAACAGTAATTCCATTTGCTACCTTAACTTCCCTTTGCCATGTAGCCTAACATATTCACAGGTTCTGGGGATTAGGATACAGATATCTTTAAAAGACCCTTATTCTGCCTACCACAGCTAATAAGGCTCTCCAACCAGGCTAATGAGTGTAGAGATGTTCAGGGAGGCAAAAATGAATGCAGCAAGACACAGTGAGTATATGACCAGGGCTCACTGAGATGGCACGTCAACTTCTCAGGTCAACAGTTAATTCTCTATTTTTCGGAATCCTACATATCCTTGGTCACTCAGTTTAGGAAACTCTCCTTACTCCCCTCCTTAGTTAATGCACTTCTTTTTTGCCTTACAAAAGCCGTTATTCTTCTATGTGATCTTTTTGGCTTGTAGTATAGACTGTGATCTACGCTAACTCTCCCAATACTTTAGGATCCTCCATTCATCCCAGTCCTAACTTCTGAGGGAGGACTCAGCACAGAAAGCTTCATTAAACGCCCTGTGGAGTGAATCAATGAATTTACACGATAAAGGTGGTAGTGATGTCAAGAGTCAACTGTCATCTGCCAGGAGAATGATTTCCATTCACTATCCACTCAAGGAGTATCTACAGAGCACTGAGATCCTGGGCCCGTGAAAGATAAAATACAAGGCCACTCTCTGTTCTCAGAGAACACGGACTGTGATGAAAGAGGGAGGCAGGTAAACAGACTGTTAGAAAACATTGAGATAAGCACACGGGAGTCCATGAGAAGGGTGCATGAGAAGAGTCCATGAGAGTGTAAAGGAGAAAAAGATACCCTGGATTAAGGGATCTCTTAGGGGTAACTTTGCTTTGGTCCTGGTTTTGTTTCCCCCCTTGTACAATAAGATTGGAATACATCAGAGGATGTTATTGGGCCCTGACTATATCTATCTCACTGATGTGAGGTCCACCATTTTAGCCCTACACAGTTTTTCCCCTTTTTTTTTTTTTTTTTTGACTAAATATCACACATGTTGTCAGCATAACCTATTTATTTCCTGGCAATGATCTGCTGAGCTGAGATGCAGATGTCTCTGGCATGGGCACATGCTCTCTAGTCACCAAAGATGGCTTCACTTGTTATGATGGCCCCTCTTACATTGAGGCCACGTATCAGGTGCCATTTTATTTTTTGGTTTTCTTTTTTCTTTTTGATCAAGGGGTGGTTCACCTCACTCATTCCACTTAGTATTAGCTGATATTTAATGTACCTCCCAGTCACAATAATCTGGCTTTCTGCTTACTTAATTGCATAACTAAGTCAATATAGCAGTATCAGCATTAGGAATTTAAAAACATAAAGATAAATAAGAAATAGCTCTTGCCTTGAGGGAGGAACTAAGGAGAACCCAATTATAACAAACCATTGAAACAGTGTGATAAGTGTTAACAGTAAGGGAGGCATGCAACAAAGAAGGAAGGACAAAGTCTTCTGAGGAGCAGACAAGATTTACAGCAAGGCCACACTAGGTAAGTAAGGCCTAGGTAAGTAAGGTCACACTTGGTAAGTAAGGCCACACTAGGTAAGTAAGGCCTCACTAGGTAAGTAAGGCCTAGGTAAGTAAGGCCACACTAGGTAAGTAAGAAGACATTTGTCAGCACATTGTACATATTTGGGTACACTATAGGTTCAAAATAGATGGTTGCTGAATGGAATGAAACTAAGCTGAATTCTAAGATGAGGAAGTTGCATATGCAAAGACAGAAGAGTGAATGTTAATGACCTTCTATTCCAGCAGCCAAAATTATTTAAGGAAGGTTGTGGCATAAAATTTGCATTGGGAAAAAGCAACATATGAGGTTGGGGAGATAGAAAAAAATATTCAATAATATGAGACCTTGTGTGTCATGTTGATGAGATTTAATTTATTCTGAAGATAATAGGTTGCCATGGTAGGTGATTAAGCAGGAAGTACATGAATAGATTTGTGGGGTTTTTTGAAAGATCGCTCTGTCAAGAGAATGAGTGGTCAACTGTAGGGGTTTATACCATAGATAAATGAGTTGCAAGACCATTGTGATAACCATAGTAAGAGAAAATGTATCAGTTAGGATTTATATGTTGTAAATGTGAGAAACTCCAAGTTAAATTCAGTTAATCAATAAGCAAACCTATTGGCTTATGTAATGAAAGTAATGAAGTAGTGTGGGCTTCAAAGATGGCTTTATGCTGTTGTCCCAGATCCACTTCCCTTTTCTTCCCTGGTCGATACTTTATGCTCTGTCTGGATACATGAATCCAGGTTTTAAGTCATCATCACAATTTCCAGCAATTGTCCCCTTGCATCTCATTGGCAAATGGATTATGTACTCTTGATCTAATCTTTTGTCCACAGGAATATGGAAACCTGGGTTTACAAACCAATCTTTGGTATAAGAGAGTAGAATAGTCATTGGTTTGATCAGACTACCCCTGAATTTGAGGGTTGCAGCAGCTTTTTCCGAACTACTCAGGTTATACAATGGTGAGGTGTATATGGGAACAATATTTAGATTACTATTAGGAAGAGGAAAGAAGTGTTTGAGAGGCAGCTATCAAGAGCCACCTTGGATTGCAATGGCCTGAATAAAAGCAAATGCCAGGAATGAAGTAAAGGAGAGGATAGAAAAATGTTAAAGTGATGGATGAGTCAAACTTGGTCATGGATTGCACGTGAGAGGCAAAAAAAGAAAGAAATTGAGAAAGGATTCTCAACTTTCTGACATGTATAACTAGAATTCCCAGAGGATGATCATATTTTGAAGTAAAGAAAATGAGTTGGCTTCTGAAAATGTTAACTTGGCCTAATTATTCACATGCTGTATGGGAATTAGTTGGGTGCTTGAGTCTGGATTACATGAGAGAGGATAGGTCTAGAGATGAAGATTAGGAGTGTGATGGGATCATGGATGAGATGGCAGGAGGACTATGTGAAAAAAGCAACCTCTGGACATGTTGCAATAAAATTGTTCTTTAGAGACTTGATTCCTACAAGAGGGCAACTCTTCTCACAGGTGTAAAAGAGATACTACTAACCTCTAAGGGCAGCTGCAACAATCTCAAAACCAAGGAGTTCCAGCTGAGTGACTAGGAGAGTTGGTGAGCAGCTTTGTCACCTCCTCTTAGTGCTCCTTCCAGCGAGCTAAAGTGCATTATAGCTGCTGCTGGTGTCTGCCCTCTGGGAGTTTGCAATGTTAGACAAGTGTTCAGTCTATTTAGGACATGAACTGTGTCTGAGAATATGCCCCTCATCATACAAGAGCAGCAATAGAGACCTAGTGTCCAGAAATATCAGAGGACTGGCTGAAATTTGACTTATGCTTGATAATATGTGACTTGTCTTGTCAGGATATTAAATATTAGAGAAGTAACTCATCACTGCAGATTAATGAAGTCACTAAAATCATTTAGAAAGCAATTAAGTGCCTAATTTTAATTAGAAGGTTGATTGCTATTATTGAAATGAAACAAGAGAAATTCACACCCCTCACCCCTTGAATGTTTTTCCCATCCAATTACTGCGTCAATCTTTGGTTTGTTAGTGGGTCTTTTCTAAGATTATGCATTAGATGGTTTCCAAAGAATAGAGTATTTTAGGCAGGGAATATAGGGTGGCAAGACTCCAATCAGGAAAACTCTTGGAATCAAAAGAAAAGATAGAAAATTTTATTTTCTGAATATAAGCTAGCATAATGAAAGTAAAAGAGATGGTATTCATCTTCCTCCCAGGAACTAAGATAAGATTTTCTAAGAAATAAGATATGACGATATGATTGTAAGTGTCTTTCTGACAGGCTGCAGTGTTTTCATCAGATTGGCAAAGAGACAAGTGAGTGCCCCTAAAATGAAATGCATCCATTTAAAAAGAAGCAAATAAGAAAACCTTAAAATGTCTGTTGTAGAGAAATTTTGTAAATAGATATAAGTTCTTTATTGGTATGTATTTTTAGAACTGTTAGATCAGAGACGAGGAAGCATCATTTATCAAATTTTATCCTCATATAAAAAGGGAGGAAGAGACAGATAGAGAAAGACAGAGAATGCGGAGCACAGAAGCAGAGAGAAAGAGACAGAGACTATGTGAAAACATGCATTTTGCTCATCAAAGTGTTATACTCTGGAATAATGACCATTCTCTGGATTCCACATGGCCTATGTTATCTAGCTCCAACCAATTTATTTTGCTCTGATTTCATATTTTTAAAATAATCTTCTTATTTCTAATTTGACTTCCCAGGTAGTCTAGGACTTGGTGAGAATGGACAAGGTAACTATCAAGATTGATTGCTTAACACATATCAAAATACTATTCTAAGTACTTTGTATGCATTACCATGTTTAAGGGCATTTAGGATAATGCTAATTCTGGATATCAAAATGTATTCTCCATTTTCCAACAATAAAGAGTAAATGTGTTTAAACATGTGTTTCCTTGAGTTCACTTACCAGGAATCACTCTCAATGATTGAACTGGTAAAATAAAAAATTAGGATAAGACATTAGTTCATTCTTTTTTTTTTCCTTTTAGTTGTAACTTTTATTTTATTTTTATTTCAGAATATTATGGGGGTACAAATGTTTTGGTTGCATAAATTGCTTTTGGACAGTTTGAGTCAAAGTTATAAATGTGTGTATGCATCACCCAGATAATGTAGTGTACATTGTATCCATTAGGTGTGAATTTACCAATCCCTCCCACCTGCATCCTCCCACCACCTGCATCATTTCCACTGAGCTTCACTACCATATTTGCACATGAGTGTTGATTTATTAATTCCAATTTAGTAGTGAGTATACATAGTGTTTGTTTTTCCATTCTTCCAATACTTCACTTAAAAAGGATGGTCTCTGGTTCCATCCAGATTATTACCAAAGATATTATTTCACCACTTTTTATGGCTTAGTATTGCTCCATGGTATACATATACCACATCTTATTAATCCACTCATGTATTGATAAGCACTTAGGTTATTTCTACGTCTTTGCAATTGTGAATTGTGCTGCTATAAACATTCGAGTACAGGTGACTTTTTTATAAAATGTCTTTTTTTCCTTTGGGTAAATGCTCAGTAGTGGGATTACTGGATAAAATGATAGGTCTATGTTTAGTTAGTTGAGTTAGTACTACTCTACCACTCTACTACTTTCCATAGAGGTTGTACTAGTTTGCAGTCCCACTGCTATACCAATAGTGTATAAGTGTTACTTTATTTCTGATCCATGCCAGCATCTGTTGTTTCAGGACTTTTTGACAAAATCCATTCTCACTGGAGTTAGGTGATATCTCACTGTGGTTTTGATTTACATTTCCCTGCTGATTAGAGATGATAAGCTTTGTTTTCGTATGTTTTTTGGCTATTAGTCTATCTTCCTTTAAAAAGCTTCTGTTCATGTCTTTTGTCCACTTTTTAATAGGATTGTTTGATGTTTTCTAGCTGATTCATTTGAGTTCTTGTAGATTCTGGTTATTAGCCCTTTATTGAATGTATATAGCATGCAAATATTTTCTCTAATTCTGTAAATTGTCTATTCTCTCTTGTAAAATGATGCCTCTTGATTTGTTCTTTTTGCTTAAGTTTCCTTTGGCTATTCAGGGTCTTTTCTGGTTCCATAAGAAGCATAGAATTATTTCTACTAGCTCTGCAAAAAAAAAAATGATATTGGTATTTTAATGGGGATTGCAATGAATCAGTAAATCACCTTGGGTAATATAGACATTTTGATAATGTTGATTCTGCTGATCCATGAACATAATATGTTTTCTCATTTATTTCCATCCTCTGCGATTTCCTTCCTCAGTTTCATAGTTCTCCCTGTAGTTTTTTTCCCCTCCTTGGTTAAACATATTCCTAGGTATTTTATTTCTTTGTTGCTATTGTGAAAAGTATTGAGGCTTTGATTTGATTCTCAGCTTGACTATTGTTCATGTACAGGAACGCTACTGATTTGTGTACATCGATTTCGTAACTTGAGACTTGCTGAATTTATTTATGAATTCCAAGAGTCTCTTGGTAGAATCTTTGGGATTTTCTAGCTATAAGATCAAATAAAAAAAGAGAGAGAGAGAGAAATAGTTTTACTTCTTCTTTCCCCATTTGGATATCCTTGATTTCCTTCTCTTTCCTGATTGCTCTCATGAGGACTTCCAGCACCATATTGAACAAAAGTGGTGACAGTGGGCAAACATGTCTGGTTCCAGTTCTAAGTGAGAATGCTGTCAATGTTTTCCTCTTCAATATGATGTTGGCTGTAGGCTTGTCATACATGGCTTTTGTAATATTGAGGTATATTTCATCAATGCCTATTTTGTTAAGAGTTCTTATCATAAAAGGGTGCTGAATTTTGTCAAGGCTTTTTCTGCATCTATTGAGAGGATGATATGGTCTTTGTTATTGCTTCTATTTATGTGGTGAATCACATTTATAGATTTACATATGTTGAACCATCCTTGCATCTCTGGGATGAAGCTTACTTGATCATGGTGGATTTTTTTTTCTTTTTTTTTTTTTTTTTACTTATTTCATCATATTATGGAGGTACAAATATTGTTAGGGTTACAAATATTGCCCCTGCCCCCTCCCTCCCCCCGATGTGTCTAATCCCCTGGTTGTGTGCATCACACACGTTATGGAAGCATACACCCCTTTCCTCCTCCCCCTACTGCCTGCCCACCACCCGATAAAAAGTTTTGTTTTTTTGACATTTTGGTTACATTGTATATCTTTGCCTCTCCCTAAGAAAGGTTAGAGTTATGCCCTTCCCCTCCAAAATACTCGCCACCTCCCTAAGATTGGGTCCCCCCCCAAATCCCTGGTGAGCATTGCCACCATTTGAAAAGCATAGTTTTAATCAGTCAGTACCAATTTGATGGTGAGTAGATGTAGGGCCCATTTTCCATGACTTATGTCACCTCACTTTGGATAACGGGCTTAAGCTTAATCCAGGATAGCATAAACGGTGCTAGCTCGCTGTCATTTCTTAGGATTGAGTAATATTCCATTGTGAGGATACACCACATTTTAATTATCCACTCCACTCATGAATTGATGGGCTCTTGGGTTGTTTCCATGACCGTGCAATAGTGAATTGTGCTGCTATAAACATTCGGGTACAGATGTCTTTATAATAGAATGTCTTATGCTCTTTTGAGTAGATGCCCAACACTGCTATTGCAGGGTCAAATGGAATTTCTATTTCTACCTGTTTGAGGTATCTCCAAATTCTTTTCCACAAAGGTTGCACTAATTTGCAGTCCCACCAGCAGTGTAGGAGTGTTCCTGTCTCTCCACATCCTCACTAGCATTTGTTGTTTTGGGATTTCTTGATATAGGCCATTCTTACTGGCATTAGGTGATATCTCATTGTGGTTTTGATTTGCATTTCTCTAATAATTATAGAAGTTGAGCATTTCTTTATATGTTTGCCTGCCATTATTCTGTCTTCTTTGGAGAGGTTTCTTTTCATTTCTGTCGCCCATTTCTTGATGGGATTGTTTGCTTTATTCTTGTTAATTCTTTGAAGTTCTAGATAGATTCTTGTTATTAGACCTTTATCAGAGGTGTAGAGAGCAAATATTTTCTCCCACTCTGTGGGTTGTCTATTTGCTCTACTAATGGTTTCCTTGGCTGTACAGAAACGTTTTAATTTGATCAGATCCCATTTGTTTATTTTTGATGCTGCAGCGATTGCCCTGGGGGTCTTCCTCAAAAATTCTTTGCCTAGGCCAATGTCTGATAGGGTTTTCCCAACATCTTCTTCTAGGATTCTTAAGGTTTCATGCCTTAAGTTTAAGTCTGTTATCCATCTCGATTGAATTTTTGTGAGAAGTGAGAGGTAGGGATCCTGATTTGCTCTTCTGCATGTAGCTAGCCAGTTTTCCCAGCACCATTTATTGAAGAGTGATTCTTTTCCCCAATGTATATTTTTGTCAGTTTTATCAAAGATTAGATTACCGTATACTGATGGTTTCATCTCTGGTATCTCAGATCTATTCCAGATATCTATGCTTCTGTTCTTGTGCCAAACCTCGTATAGCCAAAGCAATCTTAAATAAAAAGAACAAACTGGGAGGCATCAGTCTTCCTGACTTCAAGCTGTACTATAAAGCAATAATGTATTTTTTTTTTGATGTGCAGCCTAATTCAGTTTGCTAGAATTTTGTTGAGAAGTTTTTATGTATATTCATAAAGGATATTGGTCTGTAGTTTTCTTTTTTTGTTGTGTCCTCTCCTGGTTTTGTAGAATGAGTTGGGAGGATTACTTCCATCTCTGTGGTTATGAAATAATTTCTGCAGTATAGGTACTAGTTCTTATTTGTAGGTGTGGTAAAAATTGGCTTTAAAACCATCTGGTTTGGGAGGTTTTCTTGTTGGGAGATTTGTAATTACTGCTTCAATTTCATTAGTTGGTATAGTCTGTACAAGAGTTCTATTTCTTCCTAATTGATCTTAGGGAGGTTGTAGGTTTCCATGAATTTGTCCATTTCCTCCATGTTTTCAAGTTTATGTGCATAGAGATTTTGATGGGATTCAGAAATTATATTTTGTATTTCCATGGTATCAGTTGTAATATCTTCTTTTCATGTCTGATTGTGCTTATTAGGGTCATTTTATTTCTCTTTGCAGTTAATCTAGCAAGAAGCCTGTCAATTTCTTTTATCTTTTCAAAAAACCAACTTTGTGTTTCATTAATCTTTTGCATAATTCTTTTGTTATCAATTTCATTTAGTTCTGCTCTGATTTTAGTTATTTATTTTCTTGTGCAGGGTTTAGGATTGGTTGTTTTTCCTTTCCCAATTCCTTGAGATGATTCCTTAGATTGCTGAATTGTGATATTTCTGTCTTTTAGATATAGGAATTTAAGGCTAAGAATTTTCTTCATAGGACTGCTTTTGCTGAATCTCATAGATTTTGATAACTTGTGTCCCTTTTGTCATTTATTTCAAAGAATCTTTTTATTTCCATTTGGATTTCCTCCTTGACCCAATAATCTTTCAACAGTACATTGATTAATTTCCATGACTTTGTGTAGAGCGGAGTGTTTCTGTTGGAATTGATTTCTAATTTTATTCCACTGTGGTCTAAGAAGATACATAGTATAATTTCTATTTTTTAAAATTTGTTGAGACATGTTTTATGGCATAGGATATGATCAATCTTAGAGAATGTTCCATGAGCTGATGACAAGAATATATATTCAGTGGTTTTGGGGTATAATATTCTGTAAATGAGTTTTAGGCCCATTTGTTCTATAATTCCATTTAAGTCCATGGTTTCTTTGCTTATTTTCTGCTTGGAGGGTCTGTTCTATTCTGTCAGTGGGGTGTTGAAGTCACTGGCTATTGCAATGCTTCTGTTTATCATTTTGTTTAGACCAAGTAGGGTTTACTTTATAAATCTGGGCACATCTGTGTTAGGTGTGATCTGATCTGAGAATGGCTATACCAGCATTCTTTTGGTTTCCGTTTGAGTGCAATATTGCTTTCTATCCCTTCACCTTGGGTCCGAATGAGTCCTTGTGGGTTAGATATGTTTTCTGGAGACAGCATATACTTGGCTTGTATTTTTTTTTATCCATTCAGCCAGCCTATGTCTCTTCAGTGGGGAGTTTAAGCCATTCACACTTATTGAAAGAATTGATAAGTAGGGTGGATTTTTGTTCATCCTGTTGAGTAGCACTTTATTGCGGTTTTTTTGTTTGGTTTTTATTTTATTTTTCTTACCACTTGAGACATTATGATGTATTATCTCTAAGCTTTAGCTTTTGGGTGATTTTACCAATGGGTGACTATTGTTGATCTGTATATAATGCAGTTCTGAGTACTTTCTGCAGGGCAGGTCTGGTCTTGACAAATTTCCTCAGTGTTTGCTTGTCTGGGAAAGTCTTTATTTCTCCCTCATATAAGAAACTTAGTTTTGCAGGATACACAATTCTAGGCTGGCTAGTATTCTGTTTGAGAAGACTGAGAATGGGGCCCTAGTCCCTTCTGGCTTGTAACGACTCAGTTGAGAAGTCTGCAGATAGTCTAATGGATATTTTCTTGTAAGTTACCTGCTGCTTTCACCTTGCAGTTCATAGGAGTGCCTCTTTCATGTTAACTTCAGCCAGTGTTATGATTATGTGTCACGGTGATTGACTTTTCACAATGAATCTCCTAGGGGTCCTTTGAGCTTCTTGTGCCTGCATATCTAGATTTCTAGCTAGGCCAGGAAATTTTCTTCAATTATTCCCTCAAATAGGTTTTCCAACCCTTGTATTTTCTTCATCACCCTCTTGGATGTCTATGTTTCTTATATTAGGCCTCTTCACATAATCCCCTACTTCTTTTAGGTTTTGTTCATTCCTCTTACTTCTCAGTTCTTTCTCTTTGACTGATTTATTTATCTCATAGGTGTTGTCTTCAAGTTCTGAGATTCTTTATTGTACCTGATCTATCCTATTTTTAAGGCTTTCCACTGTGCTGGTATTTCCTTGGATTATTTTTTTTATTTCTACAAGTTCTTTTTTTTTTTTTTTAATAGTTCGATTCCCTTAGTAAAATTTTCATTCATTTCCTGCTTTGTTTTTGTGGTTTCTTTGTGTTGGGTCTCTGTTTTTTTCTTGTATTTTATTCTGCTTTCTTACACTCTGCATTTGAAATTCTTCATCTGTCATTTCAATCTTTTCATTTTGGTTGGTATCCATTGGTAAGGAGTTATTGTTTTCTTTTGTGGGTACCCTTTTATTCTGCTTTTCCAGAGTTCTTTCACTGATTCCTTTTCATTTGGCCTCTCAGTAGAGACCTAAGAGTGCTAGCCCTGGCTTATGAGCCTGTCTCCAGATCCCTGAAGATCAATCCCTGAGTGTGCCAGGGAAAGGAATGCTGATCTTGAGTTGCCTATGAGTTGCTCAAGCAGGTTTGGCATACCTCTCTGGTTACCTCTGACCTGCTATCTTCACCTCTTCCCAATAATGTGCAGTGAGTTAGGTCCCCCAGCTTACTCTCAGTGATGGTGGGTGGTACCTGTGAGTACAAATGAGGCGTTCCCTGTTTGGTTGCATTGGAAAGTACTATGCTTAACTATGGAGTTTTTCCCCTGTCATCGACTGGAATTTGTGTGGAAGACCCAACTGCCGAGAAGGTCTTTTGTGCCTGTGGTGAGCTTTGGTCCCCCAGGTGGGGCATACAAATGCCCCAGGCTTTAGGAGGGAACCTGTAGCTCCCAAGGATTTGCTTGATCTCTACTCCCACTGAGGTGGGGGGAGGAGCAAAACAAATTGAGGGTTTTGGACCCTGAAAGGCTTTGCAAAGCCTCAGTGGGGCTCAGAAGGTGGTTTTCTGGCCACTAGGGGTTGCTGGTAGGAGGGTCAGGATAAGCTCTCCAAACTGGGAGGGCTGTTAACAAGGGAGGGGCCTAAAGGCTAGTATGCTAAGGCCCCAGGCTGGGATATTTCTGCCATTATCCAATAGCACATTATTTTCCTGTGGGGAAGAGTAGTACTCCCCCAAATGGACACTCCTCGGAACTCCTCACACGCTGTAAAATTGAGTCAGTAAATGCAGTAAAAGGGCATACAAATTGACCTCCCTGCCAGAAGTGGTGCTTCCCAGAAGGCACAAGCTGCAATGCTGTTTTTGGGTCCTGTGACCAGCTCTATAGTCTCTTATGGAGGAATCCCCTAGGTGTTGTTTAGGACCCTGGAACTTCCAGGTGAGTCCTTATTCTCTGTGGCAGCATAGGTGGGTTGGGGAGTATGGCTTGGTGGTGCTGGGCTGGGTGAGCTTGCCCTCAGGCTCTACAAAAGCTGGCAAGGTAGCTGTTTTGGCAAGGGTCAAAGGTCTGCTCCCAGCTTCGGGGCAAAACCACCAGGGAGGGGCTGAAGTGGCCCCACCCAACCAGATAGTCTGCTTGTGGAGGAGGGGCCATCTGAGATTTACAATCTGGCTGTCTGTAGTAGACCTCACTCTTCTCTCACTTCTTCTATTCCACAGCCTCCCCCTGGTGTCTGCTGGCAGGCAGGACCTCAAGCCAGTACACCTGCCCCATGACTGTGCTGTGGACTGGGAAGTTCCCCACCCAGCATCCTGCCCTGAGAGTGCAGCCCTCCCGTGGGGGAAAGGGTGCCCTGTAAGTACTCTGCAGCTAGGACTCACACTGTACTCTACCCCTAGATCTGCCCGCATGTGCTCCCTTGCCTCCAAGACCAAGAAGATCAATCCCTGACCATGCCAGGGAGCAGCACACTGGTCCTGAGTTGTCCATAGGATGCCTGATACAGACATCATGTCCGTCTGCCTTGGGGTATGCCCCACTCTGATACAGCCACTGGGCAGGCGGCACTAGGGAAGTCCAGAGAGCGGGAAGCTCACAGACCGAGCACCCCTCAGTTTGCTGCAGGGCCCCAAAAGGAAAGGCCTGGGCCCCACTCTCTGTGGAACCCTCCGTGTTAGCACTCTGGTCATCTCCAACCTCTTTCTGGGAGGCATTCTGCCCAGAATGTCCAGGCTCTGGAGTCACACCGATCACCCAAAGACATTAGTTTTAAAAAGATGTTAAAAATATGCAGTGAGCATTGTAGAGGGGAAGGGCATACCTATAACCCTTGCTAGGGAGAAGCAAAGATATAAAATGTAACCAAAATGTTTATACTCTCTATCCTGAAATAAATTTTAAAAAATGTCAAAAATATTCTCACAGTCTGTTCTATACTAAGACAAAAACAGAAACAAAATCCCAGTGGTCTTTCTCTTTATTAGCTCTTTTTGCAATATAGTACATTGTGAACAGAGAAGTGTTATCATTGGGTAATTTCTCAAATGCTAACTGGAATTCTTTGTTGATGTCTGAATGTTTTTTGCAAAGAAAACAAATGATTAACCAAGTTAATTTATATAATGCAAAAAAGGGGTATATATGGCAGACACTACTAGTGCTGGTTGCCTCCCAAATTACTCATACTCCTTTCTGTTACTAAAAGAGACTTATCTGTTTGGCGCACCAATGCCCTCAGCCTACAAAACAATCCCAGCCTTCCTTGCAGCTTGAGTATCCATGTTAAACAGTCCCAGACAAAGAAAGGAATGAATAGAAATATGCTAGAGATTTCTGGAAATGTTATTTTAAAAATTTTTTTATTTATTCACCTTTTTATTCATACAACTTTAATTCAAGCATACACACCGAGACTCTTCATTATAATCACCACCTGCACAGATTCACAATTCACTCTCTCCACAGCTCTTCTCAATAAAATTATGATTATGTCAGGGTCAGTTCATTGCACAACTTCAGTGGGCATTGTAATCTATTTCAATAGTGTATTCTGAGGATCCCAACACTTCATCTCTGCAACAGGTTCTAGCCAAATTCCACAGAACCAAACTGTTGTCTTTTTGTATGCAGAAATGTCTTCAAAATTTCTTAGTTCTTATGGAGAATAATTAAACTGAAGTTTAACTTATGGGAAAAGAAATTTTGGATTTTCATAGGAGCAGACTTCTCATTATTCTGGAATTCCTCATCAAAGACTTGAATGTTTTTCTTGAGATGGAAGTCCTTTACTTCAGGTGATTTGGCTGGTTCTCTGTCTCCAGAAGTGCTCTGTCCATTATAAATGGCACCAAGGACAGATGGTTTGAGAGCCAGTTGGGGGGAACATTTAAAGAAAAGACATATTTGATGGTTCTGCAAATATTCCAGGCCATGGGTGGGCATGGAAAGACACAGAATTTATCTCACAAGACCAGCTGAGCTCTAATACGCATTGTCTCGCTGAAACTCTTCTTCATTACAGTTGATGGTAACTTCATTCTAGTTGCTCAGGTCAGAAAACTTAGAGTGATTCTTGACTCTTCTTTTTCTCTCACATCCAGTCTAACCAGAAATAATGTCATCTCCAACTACTATTTAAATCTCCATGTAAGTTCCTCAGTGTGGTTTTGTTTTACTGACCTCAGACACCGCTGGGAACAGGGTTTGCAGGACCACAAGGGCTAGATAGTTCATGTTTCTTCTCCCTGCTTTTAACCTTTGCCCTTGTTATCTCCTGTCTTCAAGGCCACATAGATTAAAATGGCAATTGATTTGCATACTTATTACTTTCAATTTTTCTTTTTTCTTCCTTTGATTTTTGTTCCCACTAGCCCCAGTGAAATGTAAAATACCCTGGAATCTTCAGTGTGTGATGCTAAATTGACAGGTCTTCTAACCTTGGGATACAGTCCATGTGGCACTTGGAATTTCAGCAGACTTATCCTTTTATCACCTCTGCTGTGAGGATTACTGTGATTATCAGATATGCAAAATGTTATCATTATTGGAACTGACATCTTCGTGAAAGTGTCTCTCTCTGAACAAGACTGGACTGAGACATTACCTTACTTCCATGGTATGGTGAGTGAGTGATACTGAGGCAGTAAAGATTTTATGGCCAAAAAGTATGTGCCTTCTTTTATTGCATCCTAGAACCCCAAAAAAACTTATCCTAAAAAGGGAATCCAAGTACTGATAACATCAGTCTAGGGACTCAAAGAGGTACATGTTGCCCAAAGCATCCGGAAAATTTGTAGAAAGAATTGAAATTCCTTGTACAAATCATAGTCACATAACTTAGGATAGTAAAGATGAAATAAAATTTAGGGAAACTCTAATCCAAATATTTCCTTTAGTAAAAGTACAGATGTGATGCGCCTTCATCAGATTTACACAGCAATTTAGAGGACAATTTAGATTTAAGACTCTGTTGAGAGACTCCAAATGCAGTGCTCAGTTCATGTCTTTTATTGCAAAGCCAGGATCTCAGGAGGGAACTACAATGAGTTCAGAAAGTTTCCCTCTAGAGCCTAGAGAGCACAAAGATAGATGTTGAAGGCAGACCAGTATCAGAGTGTGGATAAGAAGTTCCAGGGCTTGAAAAACAATGTAATTAAACCCTAGAAGCCTAATGGTAAACAGAAGTGACTTCAATCACCTATTCTAAACCCCAAAAGCAAAATAAATACATAAATAAATAAATGATTGCTGTTTTCAAATAAAGTGTGTAAAAATGAAAAATGAAGCCCATATTCGTTTCCATTTTTATTCTTAGAACTAAAGAATTTATAACCTAATTGAAAGAAAAACATACTTCCATTGTTTACTGGCCTTGATGAAAATACTGTAATTTAACATTATGTTTATTTTAATTAAGCTTTTTACACTGCATTTTCATGATTATAAAATATTTCTTTAGACTATCACATGATAATTCTCTATTTTACACTGAAGAGTTATTGATCTAAAATAATGTTAAACTGGATAAATGCTCTGTTTAAAAGATTTTTTAGCTCATGTTTTGGTTTTAGAAAGTTACCTACAAATGAATATGGGAACATTCTGCAAAGCATGGCAATGCAATGATCATCACTATTTAAAAACTACTTAAAAGTGGAAAAGGATTAAAGTTATCATCATGTCCAGCCTCACTAACTTCAATAAATTAAATATTAGTAACAATTTACAGTAACCATTGAGGTAATTATTTACTTCTTTTCCAGTCTAAGCCTGTTATACCATTAATGCCTTTTTCTATGAAGATCCAAGAAGAAAACTTCCCTTTGATCTCAATGTCAGAAATAGTTGTATTTCTCTTAAGCAACTGGTTTGTTTGGAGAGCAGTGGTATCACTTTCCCTTGTTTCATGTTTTGAACTTTTATAAAAAGTTTCATATACAGCTTTTATTTATGCATTCAATCATTTGTTGAGGTTTCATTATATATTAGGCACTCTCTTTGGCATTGTAGACATAAAATAAAGCAAGGTCCCTGCCCTTAAGGACTCAAAATCTAATGGAGAGGATAAACCAGCAAGTAACAGAAAATCCCTTTGCTATGTAAGTGTGAAAAAGCCAGACAAGGTTGCTATGGGAACCATTGGAAGAAGAATCTAACTGAGTCATAGGCATCAAGGAAGGATTTTCAGAGGAGTTGATGTCTGCACCAAACCGTGAAGAGTGAATAGAAATTATCTGTTAGAGAAGTTGAGGGAAAGTAGGGAGAAAAAGAAAGTAAGAATCTTTACTGGGAAAAGAAGATAGATAGCACTGAACCTCAGAGGAAAGAGACAGCATGGAATGTGGCTGGAGCAGAAAATGTCTATGAGAGGTGTTGATGTAGGGGTGGGATGCTTGGGAGATTAGTTGGAAAGGGATGTAGAGACCATCAGTTCCTAAAGAAACTCATGTGTTAGACCAAAGAGGTTGGGCTGTCTTAAGGTGAGGGGTAGCCACTGAAGAGTTTTAAATAGGGAAATGACTTTTTTTTTTTTTTTTTTTTTTTTGCATTTTAGGAAGATTATTCTGACTTGAAAATTGGGTGGGGTGAGAAATTAAGCCTGGAGTGCTGGAAACCATTAAAATCATTTTAGATATTTTCAAAGACACTCTGACCCAAATAAAATATTGCCTTTTATATAGGTAATTCTGCAATTGGAGCTCCACTCCGTTTTTTGAAGCTACATACTCTACTTATACAACAAAGCTTATAAATCATTTACAATTCAAAGTGGATGAGTTTTCCTGAGAAAATTAGAATATTAGAAAGAGTTTATAAGAGAACTTGAAGTTTAAGAGTAGTGGAAGTGAGAGTTGGGGAGGAAGTATATTGCCATGAAGGAGAGGCCAAGGGCACAGACAGACGCAGGCCGAAGTCATGCTTTCCTAACCAGTCTCTCCTTACTCTTGCCCCACTTCATTCTGCCAGCAAACAGAAACTATAGGCATCATGTGAAAACATAAATCAGATAGTATCAACCCTCTGCTCAAAAAGTTTGAATGACTTTGCAATTCATCCTGGCTAAAAACAAAAGTGGCCTCCAATACCCTGTAGCTCTACTGCCAACACTTGGTCTCTTCCACCACACCCCATGTAATTATTCTCTTAATCTTCTATTATCTCCCTCTCACTCACTCGCTGGCCTTCTTGTTTGTCCATAAATACCCCAGGACCATTTCTGCTGTAGGACATTTGCCCTGTCTCTTTCCTCTGTTGGAATGACCTATCCCCAGAAGGACAATTGCCTGCTTCCCCATTTTCTTCTTAGAGTTTTTACCCATATTTCATGTTCTCATTGAGACCCTCCCTCATCATCTTATTTAAAATGTGCTTTCCCCACATTCCCTACCTTATTATTTCCATAATATTTACCACCACCTAACATACTATCCATGCTACTCACATGTTTATTGTTTTATTGTCTGACTCTCTCACTAGAATGAAACCTCTTTGCTGCACTCCTAGGTATGTACCACTGCCAGGCACATATAAAGGTTAATAAATATTTATTAAATAAAATTTCACATTACAAAAAGCCAGCCCTGTGGGTCAGGGAGTATGTGCAGATGGAAACAGAATATCACCCAGTAAACCAGTAGTAAAAATGGAATGAGGACACAGCATATGACTTTTGCCACAATACCACACAAGTTCTATTGTCATTGTCATTTTTTCTCAGGCTAGAACATCTAGTACTATCAAATCTAAATGGTAGGAGAAGGCATCCTTTTCTTGTTCCTGATTTTAAAAGAAAATCTTTCAACTTTTCCCCATTGATTATGATATTTGCTATGGGTTTTTCATAAATGGTCCTTATTATGTTGGGGTAATTTCCTTCTATACGTTTTTTGTTGATACTTTTTATCATGGATGAATATTAAGCTTTGTCAATGCTTTTTCTTCACTTATTGAGATGATCATGTGGTTTTTATCTTTCATTTTATCAATGTGGTGTGTCATATTGATTGATTTGTATTTGTTAAAACAAACTTGCATCCCAAGGGTAAATCATGCTTGGTGTTGGTTATCTTTTTCATGTGCTAGTGAATTTGGTTTGCTACTATAATATTTTATCAAAAAATTTTACATCTATCTTTATCAGAGATATTAGCCTATATTCCTATTTTCTTGTGGTGTCTTTGAGTTTGGTATTAGGTTAATGTTGACCTCATACAATGAATTTGGAAGTGTTCCTGCTTTTTCTACTTTTGGAAGAGTTTAAAAAGAATTGGTATTAATTCTTCCTTGAATATTTTATAGAATTCACCTGTAAAACTATATGGTTCTGAGCTTTTCTTTGGTGAAAGTTTTTTTGTTTATTGTTTCAATCTCCTTATTTGTTATTGGTCTGCTTAGGATTTCTATTTCTTCTTGATTCAGGATTGGTAAGTTGTATGTTTTTTGGAAATTTATCCACTTCTTCAAAATTATACAATTTGTTGGCATACAAATATTCATAATAGTCCCTTAAGATCCTTTTTATATCTGAGGCATCTGTTATAATATCTCCATTTTAATTTCTGATTTATTTACATAAGTCTTCTTTCTCTTTTACCTTAGTCTAGCTAAGGATTTAAGTAACTTACAAGTAGTTGCTATCATCATTATTTTATAAATAAGGAAACTGAGTCTCAGTGAAGTTGAGCATCTGGTCACACTATATCAATCAGTTTCAGTTTCAAAACATAATCCACAGAAGTTGATTAATAGGGAATATTTAATATGAAGAACATCTAAAAGGGGATGGTAGAGCTAAAGAAGCAAATAAGAGACAGCGAGGCAACTCAGAACTCAGGAACAGTAAGATACCATCACTAGCCCTAGGACTGAAGAGATAATGAGTAGGTGGTATTAGCAGAGTCCAAGTGAAATGGCCCATCATAAGCTAGAACCACTCTCTACAAGAACTAGAAACTACAAAGGAGATGGAGCCACTGCCCAAGTACTGCCTGCAGCAGAGAGCATGGGAGAGAACGAATCCAGCATTGTGCTCCTTTCACCTGCCAGTCCTGTTTTAGTGCCCTTCATTAGCTGATCCTAGCTACAATCCAACTGGCAAAAGAGCTTATAAAATGCAGTTTGCTGAAGTTAGTGTCTTGCAATACAGAATAGAGCAGAGGAAACACAAGGAATGGATCAAAGAGTAAATAGACAAGTGAGCGGGATATTAACCAGGGGCTCACAGCCAATAAGAGTCGAACCTGTGATTGGAACTCAAGCCTATATATCTCTGAAGACACACATATACCAGCTCTTTCTATTATGCTATGCTGTCTCTCAAGTGAACATAACTCTCTCTTTGTATGTAGTATATCTTAACTATATGCTTTCATTCTTTGCACATTTTTTTTAACCATTTACCTCATAGGATGAAGAAACTTGTTAAAAAGGAGATGGGAAAGTGATGAGGTACCTTGCTACCACCTTTTCAGATAGTTCAAGGTAAACATTAAATGATGGTAGAGATGTCAGAAAATAGTCACCATAATAGTACCAAGCTGCCTAGCATAATGTTCGTGAGCACAGGCTTTATTGTTGAACAAATCTGCTTTGGAATATGTCCCAAATCACAATTACTGACTGCATAATCTTGGGAAACAATTATTTAAGTTTTTTGATTTTCAATTCCTTCATCTATAAAATGGGGATAATAATACCAACTGTTCATAGTTGCATTTATAGTGGAATTTATGAGGAATAAATTGAATTATATATATATATATATATATAGTGATTTTTTTTCTACTAGTGGTCAATCAGTGACAGCTATTATTGCAGCTGATGCTGTGGGTGTCAGGTCACTGGGTGTAGAAAGACAGCTAGAATTTGGATAAATGTAATGCAGTTTAGAGCCTCCTACACTTTCTTCAAGGTATTCAGTATATTCAGCTAAAATTCAAAGGATGAAAAAGTCAGGATTTTTGTGCTAGATCAACTCCCTCAAGTGTCATGCTTGGCATTTTGACAGATTTGAAAAACATATTTATTTTAGACGCTGATGCTCCAAACATTCATTTTAGTTCACTCTAGTGATTGTACTTAAGAATAATTTCATCATTCATAATGAAGCCGCAATAGAAAATGAATTTCAAGTGATTATATTCTAAAGGAATAGTATGGCAGTTTATATAACCACATTGAAGAGGTTATCAAGAACTTGAGTCACTTTAAATTTATTTTATTTTTTCATTTGGGACTGGAATGCAGTATGAGATAAAAATCCTTACCTACATGTTTTCACTGCTGTGCCGTGGCAGGGGTTCTCTGATTCTTGCTTTGCATGATTTGCCATGTGAGAATAGGAGCTTCAGGTGATAAATTTCCTAAGACAGAAAATAGATATGTGATAATTTGTAGGGATAAATTGGCAGATAAACTTTTTCTTAGATTCATGTTGCTATAAATTTAATTTGAATATGAATGAGAAGTAGCTGTTGGAATTCCCAGGAACCACTGAACTCATGTTTGATTCCAAGAGTACAGAAGCATAATTGTTAATGCCCTATTCCTGAGACATGTATGGTCTTCCCATGGCAATAAGTTATTTTGCCTTTAGGCATGCTGTTGGATATAATAAATAATTTCCTATTTCCCATTCTGCATTGCATCTGCTAATGGATTGAACTAAATCCACATACCATTTCTGGCACGTTCATATGCTGACTAAACTGTAACTTCCTCTTTGTTCACCGCTAAACCTTAATGTCCTGTATCTATCACTCTGAGGGAAACAATATACCGATTCAAAGAAGAGAAACACACCAGAGAAGAAACAAGAGCGAGAGAGCACTTACCAGTTCCCAGAGTGAAACTAGTCCAGGTTGCACATCCATGGCTTTCAAAGTTGCAGCCTCGAGCCAATAGGAACAACCTCTGCAGCTATATTCCTTCACCAAATGGAGAACTTCAAAATCACCCTAGAGGCCAGCATTTTCCCACTTTTGGTTTGGTTTTCCCTTTTATTAAACCAAATGGCTTAAAATGATTCTATGGTTAACCAGAACCACTGCTGCCCACTCAAGGGAAGATAAAATGAAATAGGAAATAGTCAACAATTAAACAACAATTCATAAGTGGCTTCTCTGCATCTCCCGACTGTTGTTATAATTGGAGTATCCATTGTATTTCAGTCCAAGTTTGGTATACTGGTATTACCCTATTAACCACAGAAAACAGAAGTATGATACTGCACTAGACTCCTATACATCATTCATTTATGCAAAAATATGTATTGAGCAACTGCTATACAGATATAATTTTAGGATTTAAGGACAATAGCAGTGACCAAAACAGACAGAAGTCACCACTCTCATTGAGTTTGCATTATAGTGAGAGAAAGAGACAATAAACAAGATAAATAATATATAATATGTTAGATGATGATAGCTATGGTGGAGAAACTAAATACGAAGGTGTATAAAGAATATTAGAGATGGGGACTATACCCAGCATCTTGTTATGTGCCAATGTCACCATAGTGATTATGAAAGCTCTGAGAGTTAGCTGAGAGTCATTCTCATGATCTAAACAGTTATTTAAAATATCAAGCCTGAAAGCACTTGCAGAAAAATGACTCTACTCATTCGAATAGTAGAAGTTTGGTGGTTAATTCATACACATTTGCAGGACAATGTTCTGGCTCATTTAATGATAGAACTCTTAGAGGACAGAGTCTTGGATCATGACTATAAAATGTTCTTATTCCACCAGCAGGCTGGCCTTCTCTGGCCAGCTTCAGTGCTGTATTTAAGCGTGACTCCTGAGGTTTGGCTCGGTGCTCCTCACAGTGACCCTATCACTGGCTGTGACTGTCCAACCAGCCTTAGTGTGTCTGATAGAATCCAGCTTCCGACAGATTGTTCTGTTCTAATAGCTGCTTAATGGTTCATGGTAGGGAGCTCAGTCTTTATCAGGGCCCAGTGGCATGTCATGTGTGGTTTATAGGGCGGTTTGCAATCCACTGTACCAGGTGGCCTGACTGTGCTTTAGAACACGGCGGGTCTGTGTTGAGATTTTTCTACTGCAGCTTGCCATGAATTCCACATAGAATCTGTCTCATCACAAATACCTATAACACCATATGAACTATTCAGATATATGGCCCAAGTGCCATGCTGCCTACATTGTAGCCTGTATCCTCTACAGAGGACTTTACTGTGCTAGGTTCATTAATTGCTGATAGTCTCTCTAATCATTTGGTAAATAGGTGAGAGCCGTATTACCAACTGTGGAATATGTGCTTCCAGAATCCAGAGATATCTACCCAATGTTGTGAAAAAGTACGAAATAAAAAAAAAAATTTCTTTAATGTAGAGGGGATATTCTTGCATGTCCTATAACATTGATTGAACCTTTAAAAGCTTCATTAATTTAGCAGGACACTTCCTAAGATTCATCTTCCACTCTCTGGAGTACCTTTAATGTACTTTCCACTTCATTCTTAACTGGTTCCATAAACTTGATGCCAGTGACTCAGTGAACTAAATTGATATTCTGTGGAATGTTCAGTCAATCCAGGCCCCTTCAGATTATATTATGACTGGCCCAATGAGTTAGCATAGTCCTGGGGCAAAATCATAAACGTAAAACGTTGTCCACCCCACGGGAATGAAAATTGTTTCTGTTCCTTCCTCCTGATAGAAATGGAAAAACATGTATTCACAAGATCAGTGGGCATATATCATGTCCTGAGGCAGCCTCAATCTGCTGTAGCAAAGATACCACATCTGGGAGAGCAGCTGTCATTGGAACTAGTTAGGACTTGTTTAAGTTTGTGATAGTCCATTATAATGCTTAGAGATCTATCTGCTCTTTCTGGGCAGAATGGTGAATTAAAAAGTAGATTAAAGGGGACTACCATTCCTGCAAACCTTAAACACTTTCAGGTAGGCACCATTCCCACCACTTTCCCTCGGGATGAGGTGGTGGTTGTCATTTTGTTTTAATGTAGCTTTCCTGGGTAGCTGGGTAGGGGAGTTCCAGAGCCTTCTAATTTATTTTCTCTCCTAGAATAGCTCTTACCCCATAGGCCAAGGAATTAATGTGGACTCTTACGATAATCCAAAAATCTATTGCCTTCAAAATAAGCTCTGTTGTTATGATTTTTCAAATATGCCCTCAAGAAACAATTTTCGATAAAGAAAACTCAACTGGTTAACAAGTATTTTAAAATGTGAAAATTTCACTAGTAATGATTTCAACAGTGATGACAAGAGTATGATAAAAATGGGCACTTTTATGTTAATATTCCTGGTAGTGTCATGTCGATACAGGACAATTGCAATATATGTCAAGAGTTTCAAAAATATCCACACCCTTTGAACTGACCTTTCCATTTCTCATAATTTTTCTTAAGGTAAAAATTAATAAATATAGTTACACTTAAACATACATGTATTTATTAAAATATTATTTCTCTATTTTTCTTATTTAAACAAGTACAGACTAAGAAGTACATGACTCCAATAAGGCAAAAACTAGAAAATATAGATTGGAGGAGGTAGGTATATAAAGTTATATCAGCCAAAATCTCCTTCCCCATAAATAATTACTGTTATCATTTTCTTGCCTAGTCTTTCCGATGGTATTATAGGCAATGATATTTTACGGAATTCTATTTTTGCACAAAAAATAGAACACCATAAAATAATATTTTATTTTGTAATTTTTTTCTTATTTAATAATGATTACCCTAAACTCTATGATACCATAATGTACTTTGCTACATTGGTATATTGCACTGTGGTGAAGTCAGAGCCATCAGTGCATCTCTCACTGGAGCAATACACATTGTACCCACCAAGCAACCTCTCATCATCCACCCTCATTCCACCCCCCGACCCCTCCAAGTCTCCATTGTCCATCATACCACACTCTACTTCTATGTGTATACACTATTAAGCAATATTTGTCTTTCTGTGTCTGCATTGTTTTACTTAATGGCTTCTAGTCCCATCCATATTGCTGCAAATGACATCATTTCATTCATTTTTATGTTTGAATAGTATTCCATTGTATTTATCCAATCCTCCATTGATGGACACTTAGGTTGATTCCATGTCTTTGCTATTGTGAATAGTGTGGCAAAAAACATATGAATGTAGGTATCTTTTTTATATATTGATTTCTTTTCCTTTGGGGACTTGCCCAATAGTAGAATTGCTGGATCTTATGGCAGTTCCACTTTTAGTTCTTTGAAAATCTCCAAACTGTTGTTCATAGAGGTTGCACTAATTTACATTCCCACCCACAGTGTATAAGCATTCCCTTTTATCCACATTTTTGCCAACATCTGCTGGTTTTTTGTCCTTTTAATAATAGCCATTCTGATTGGTGTAAGATGATATCTCATTGTGGTTTTAATTTCCATTTCTCTGATGATTGGTGATATTGAACATTCTTTTCATATACTTGTTGGCTATTTGTTTGTCTTCTTTTGAAAAATGTTTATTCATGTCCTTAGTCCACTCTTTAATGGGGTTGTTTTTTGTTTTGAGTTGTTTGAGTTCCTTGTAAATTCTAGATATTAGTCCCTGTCAGATGTACAATTTGCAAATATTTTCTCCCATTCTAAGGCTATGCTTCCACTCTATTGATTATTTCTTTTGCTGTGCAGAAGCTTTGTAGTTTAATTAAGTCCCACTTGTCTATTTTTGCTTTTGTTGCCTGTGCTTTTGAGGTCTTAGTCATGAATTCTTTGCCTAGAGTCCAGAAAAGTTTTCCCGAGGTTTTTTTCTTATATTTTTATAGTTTTAAGTTTAGAGTCCGATCTTTAATCAATCTTGAGTTTATTTTTTATATGGTGAGAGATAAGGGTCCAGTTTCATTCTTCTGAGTATGGCAATTCAACTTTCCAAATATCATTTATTGAAAAGGGCGTCCTTTCCTTAGTGTATGTTCTTATTAACATAAAAAAGATCAGTTGGTTGTAAGAATGTGGCTTTATTTCTGGGTTCTCCATTCTGTTCCATTGATCTATGTGCCTATTTTTATACCAGTCCAATACTGTTTTGGTTACTATAGCCTTGTAGTATAACTTGAAGTCAGGCAATATGATGCCTCCAGCTTTATTATTATTATTATTATTATTTTGCTCGAGATTGCCTTGGCTATTTTGGCTCTTTTGGCACTATATAAATTTTAAAATTGTTTCTTTTTCTAATTCTGTGAAAAGTGATGTTGGTATTTTATAGGGATTGCATTGAATTTGTAGATTGCTTTGGGTAATATGGTCATTTTAATGATATTAATTCTTCTAATCCATGAGCATGAGCTGTCTTCCCATTTGTTTTTGTCATATACAATTTGTTTCATCAGTGTTTTATAGTTTTCCTTATAGAAATCTTTTACTTCCTTGGTTAAATGTATTTCTAGGTATTTTATTATTTCATAGCTGTTATGAGTGGGATTGCCTTCTTTTTATCTTCTATCTATCTATCTATCTATTTATCTATCTATTTATTATTTTAGAATATTATGGGAGTACAAACATTTTGGTTACATAAATGGCTTTTGTACCATTTGAGTCAAAGTTGTAAGCATCCCCATGCCCCAGATAGTGTGCATAGCACCTGTTAGGTGTGAATTTACCAAACCCCTGCTCTCCTCTCCCACTTGCTTTATTGCCAATGAATGTTATTTCTATATTTGCACATAAGTGTTGATAGATTAGTTCCAATTTAATGGTGGGTACATGTGATGTTTGTTTTTTCATTCTTGTGATACTTCACTTTGAAGAATGAGCTCTAGTTCCATCCAGGTTAATACAAGAGATATCAGTTCACCATTTTTTATGGCTGAGTAGTACTCTGTGGTATACATATAACACATTTTATTAATCTACTTATGTATTCATGGGCACTTGGGTTGTTTCCATAATTTTACAATTATGAATTTTGCTGCTATGAACATTCAAGTTGAGGAAAGTAGTATGGAGATACCTCAAAGAATGAAAAGTAGAGCCACCATTTAATCCAGCAACCCCACTATTGGGTATTTACTCAAAGGGATTGCCTTCTTGATTTGGTTCTTGCCTAGATCATTGTTGCTGTATAGAAACACTATTGATTTTTGTATATTGTTCTGAAACTTTACTGAATTCATTTATCAAATCTAAAAGTTTTTTGGTGGAGTCTTTAGGGTTTTCTAGATACAAGATCATATTATTAGCAAATAGGGATAATCTGAGTTCCTCTTTTCTAATTTGGATGTCTTTTATTTTCTTCTCTTGCCTTATTGTTCTGGTGAGGACTTCCTGTACTATATTGAATAAGAGTAATGAAGTGGGCACCCTTGTCTTATTTCAGTTCTTAAGGGGAATGTTTTCAACTTTTCCCCATTCAGTATAACATTGGCTGTGGGTTTGTCATATATGACCTTTATTGTTTTGAAGTATGTGCTTCCTCTGCCTACTTTGTTAAGCATTTTTATCATGAAGCAATACTGAATTTTATCACATGCTTTTTCTGCAATTAGTGAGATGATCATATGATTTTTTCCCTTAATTCTATTTATGTGATGGATCACATTTATTGATTTTTGTATGTTGAAGCATCTTTGCATCCCTGGTTTAAAACCCAGTTGATCATAATATATTACCTTTTTGATATGCTTTGGATTAGATTTATTAGTATTTTATTGAAGACCATTTTAAATATTAAATCATCAATACTTCTGGAATTTATTCAGAAATAGGTCAAGAAATGTAATGGTTATTCACATCAGAGAGATGGTGTTGGGAATAGCCTTTTTTTTTTATCACCCATTACTTTGAAGTGCTACCTTTATTGTATTCCAAATTTGAAATAATTGGTAAAAACTTCAGTATCCCACAGTAAAAGAATTAATCAATCTATTCAGTAGAATATTGAGCCATAATTAAATATGATATCTATAATGAATTTGTAATATCACTAAAAATGCTTTTATGATAGAGGAAGCAAACAAATTCTAGAAAAGATATGATTATAACCATATTTTTCAAATATTCAAAAATTTACATCTGAAGAAAAAGAAAGACCAAAAAAATCAAATACATACATAGAAATAACAATTATTTCTGTGGAAAAACATGGCGGGATGTTCCCTGCTTCTTTTGGCCTTTCTATTTTCTGTATAATTTTTTGAGTATGTACTAGTTTTGTAATGGAAAACAAATTCTTACATTTTCTTTAAATAATATGATTAACATAACTACTTGTATTTTCTATCTTAAAGGGAGAATACCAAGAAAATGTGAGTCAAAGGGCCTGGAGTTTTCAGCAAAAGAGGGAATTCAGACATTTTGATTATCTCTTTCAGTATGAGAGATTCCATGCTAACTGCGATTAGGGAGGATGAATGAGTCAGCATTCTCTAATGCAGGTCAGCACTTCTGAACCTTCTCCCACACCCACAACCATTTGTCCTAAGGGCTCCCATTTTGCTTTATTATGGCAAGCTCCAATGCTTGCCCAAGGTCTGAAGGGGTCAATTTGCTGGGGAAAACCGATTAGGCATCAGCGTTCCTGCAGCATAGTACTTAAGTTTCAAGGGAGTTTTAAATGAGACTTGTATGGAATTGTTCACAAGATGGCTTTAAAGGGGTATGTGCTTTGAGAAATTGTCAGTACTGAAACTTGTATTGATCCATCTGAGCAACAATTCACTGAAATTACATAAGGTACTTGTACAACTGTGAATGTGGTAAAGAAAAAGAAAAACATAACTAGACCAGAGAGAAAATACCTCTTAACGGGGATATAGTGTTCTGTTCTACCCGGAAAATGATTGTGAGGGAAAATCTAGTGCTGTTGTGTAGGAGATTACATAGTTTAAGATTTTTTTTTTCTTATCTCTTGTTAACACCCTTTCAGAGCTTGCACACTTTGTGCAGGAGCGGTGTAATGGGCACCCAACACCCACATTTCTTCCTGGTCCTCAACTTCACCTACGTCTTCACTATGTTTAGAAGTGAAAGAACCAATGGAGATTCTCACTCTCAAGACTCCGGTTGTGGACAAGGTAGCTCAGTGAGCCCAAAATGTTCTCTTGCTTTCTTTCTACATGAGCTGTTCCATCCTAACCAGGTAGCAGGGTAGGAATCTAGCATTTAAAAAATTACATCCTCAGTGATATGAATTCATTCAAATTGAATTAAAATAATAACTTTCAAAAGTATAAATCTATAGAAATTATCAAGAAGTATTAGGGAAATGCCACTGCCTATATCTGCAAGGTTAAGTACAAGTAATAATTGGCTCCCAACATTGAGCCATGCCTAAAGGAGAGTAAGAAACATGAAATAGATTTCTTGCTGTCGAGATTCTAACAGTCTTAAAATGAAAAAATATTATGGTGAACCTAGGCGGTCAGTGCCCTTGCTGTAATACTAGTTAAATGTTTGTAATATCATCACTGTTTTTAATGTTGTGGGAACTCTGCAAGGTGCTTTTCATATCCAAGAAAGGTATCTTACCATTTTACAAGGTCTTTATATTGTTATATTCAAAGACAGATAGCTACTAAAGTGTAGAGGTGGAAAATTAATGCAGGATATTTAAGTAAAGATGGTGGATTGAATGTATATATTTACTTTCACTTTCTTCCAAAGCTCTATTGAACTAACAGTAAATAATTTTTTTAGGTATAAACACAAAGGATGGGGAGAGAAGTGGAGAAGACATCAGAAACAAACTTACAAAGTCGAAAAAGCAGGTGGATGGGAGGTACATGTTCAGGGGATTTGAGAATACTAAGTCATACACTGACAGGAGTGAAAGTTGAGAAGAAAATCAACTTGAGGCTACAGAATCCCCAGTAGGCTCAGAACTGGCAGAAAGAGGAGGTAAATAGGGGTTAAAATTAATATTAGTTGAAAATCTAGGAATTGATAAAGATGATAAAGATAAAATCTTTGTAGTACTCCTTACAACCAGATAACTACTCACCCCTTCACCTAGCAAGAAACAAAAGGTATATTTTCTGAAAATGTAAAAATAGAGTCTTGTAATGTGGCTCACCAATTAGAACTGACACTTGATATATTGCATTGAAAGGAGGAAGTAAACGTGCATTTGGATGTTGAGATCCTGAGCATTCTTCTCCATTCAGGTCCCAAAATGCTGGTAGCTAGTTCTTGGCCCTCCAGACAGGAAATCAGTAGTAACCTCTCTGGGAATCTGCTGATCCTAAGGAAAGACTTAATAATATTAATATTGCTATATTATCAACGGAATGACCCAGCCAAGTCAATTTAGTGAAACTCATAGTCAATAATGCCTACCAGCACATTTAGAGCCTTTATTTGGGTTTTGAAGTCATAGATTATCAGATATCTGATAGTTCACATACTAAGAAAAAATATTGTCACATGAAATTATTAATATTATTCCCAATGATGTGTGAATGAATGTATGTTTATCTCTCCCCTGCTTATTATTTGTGTGTGTGTGTATGATATGTGTAGTGGCTACAAATGTAAAAAGTACTTTCTATTGTGAATGACAGTCATACATGTTTGAAAGTCAATGCTCTAATTTCAATGATAATAATCAGTAAAAAAAAAAAAAAGCTGATTAAAAAAACCCGGAAGAATCAGAATCTATGCAGGTGGAAGGAAACTAAAATTAATTATGAATAAAAGAACCTAACTATATACAAAAAAATTATGATTAATGAAGCACATCACAAAAAAAAGGAATACATATGAAACCAAAAAGATTCCTTAGAAGTTAAGCAGTAGCATCAAGATTCAATAGCAATTTAAAAGTACATAAAACAGTGGGAAGACAATATGGAAGAAATTTCTCAGAAAGCAAAGCAAAATAATATCTAAAGTTGCTCAGAAAATGTTTGTGGAAATGATTTTAAATCAGTTGAATATTCTGCTGAGGTGAAATCTGAGACTTTAAGCCAGAGAAGAACAGTAATTATTATACATTTTCTTTCTCCTAACACTATCAAGCCCTGTCTCCAAAGCCCCCTGATGGGTCTTTGCTCCCTTCTGGTCATGCAGGGTCCAGACCTATTACTCCGTCTTCTCCCAACACACTCACGCACACACCCACATGGCTTTTGGAAAGCCCTGCAGTGGCCTCTTCACCTGAACACCAGAGATGAATGCTACATACCAGAGATGAATGCATGCTCATTAAGTCCTGGCTCCCAGACACACACTTCAGTGCCATTCAGATTCTGGGCTGCATCTCCACTTGAGAGACTTCTACTTCTTGGCTGCCCTCAAGGAATCCACTCATTCAGGCCCATCTCCCTAGCCAACTACCACTCCCACTTAATCAAGCTTGGCAGGTGGCTTAGTCAGTCTCCCGAATGAAAAGCTTTACATATTTTTTCAAGTGACTGATATCCTACTGGGACTCTGCCCGGAGATGGATGGGCTGGAGTTACATTCGGAATCTTTTCTTATTTTTATGGAACATTGGATGCAAAAATAAAGTGGGAAGGTAAAGATTTGCTCAAAAGGCAGGCTTTAAAAGGCCCATCCCACCAAAGCCCTGGAGAAGAAGTCATGAGAGTTCTGCCAGGAGCTAGGACAAGCTACCTACCATCATGTGACTTAGTTTCCCCTTCATGAAATGAGGCAGTTGGGCTAAAACTTCCCATGATTATAATCTATGTTCTTCAGAGCTCTAGAGTTTCACTGCATTAACTCAGTGACCATGCCAAGTAAGGGCTGAAGGAGGCTGCGAAAGTAAGGTTCAGGGGGTCCCATTTCTGTATCAATATGACGAGGTCTGTTAAGAATTTGTATAAACTGTCATCTGTGGAAGGAAGGTTCTCCTGCAAAAGGAAACAAAAAGGGAAATATCAAATTCCATAATCTCTAAGATCCTTACCTATTTCTTCAATGATTCTATAATATGTCATGGACATAGCAATTTTTAATTTTCCTTATTTTGAAAGAAAAAAATTAGAACTTCATTAGCGTATCTTAACATTTCTCTCTCTCTCTCTCTCTCTCTCTCTCTCTCTCTCTCTCTCTCTCTCTGTCTCTCTCTTTCTCTTTCTCATTATTCCCTTGTGTTTAGGTGACCCGGTTTAGGAACAAAACATGTTCGACTGATGTTCTCAAATGAGTGCTGTTTCCTGAGTATTGGACACTTATTTCAACTTATCATTACACATCCTCATTAAAGTATTATTTCTTGTCAGTATAAAAAAATTGTGTTTCAACTGGAAATTGTATAAAGCCAAAGCAGAATTCATTGCAAGTGATTGAACTCACAATAGGGAAGAAAAGGAGAGAGAAAAGAGAGCTCAAGAAGGAGGAAAGAGGGAGAGAGGAGGGAGCTAGCATTACTGAGCACTTACCTATTCTGTGCAGCTCTGTGCCTGAATGGCAGGTAGGTTTTATTCTAACCTTACATGTAAATACAAGATTAAGTACTTTTTCCAAAGTTCCACAACATGTAACTGGCAAAGCCAAGATTTGAACCCACCTCTGAAACACTTTAAGCTCATGTTCTTTCTTCTCCTCAGACTTCTGTCTATATATTATTAATACGCACCACACACTCCAAGCCAGATGCTTCACTGTGACTTTGTCAGTTGCCTTCTATGAAGGTAGTTAGTAAAATTTGTATTTGGGATTGCCCATTGGCTCCCCTCCTGTCATGAATCTGTAAGTTTTCTATCCTAAGCACTTCTCTCACATGCTCACATAACTCTTCCAAAGCAATATGAGTGTCTGCATGATTTACCTAGAACCTATGTTCTTCTCACTCTCAATTAATGTTGGCATGGATGCCGAGAGATAGGTACACTCATACACTGCTGGTGGGACTGCAAACTAGTCCCTCCCCACCCAGTGAAGTCCTAGCCCAGAGCTCTTTGGAGTTCAAGATGCTTCCAGCTATTGCCTCCTCTCCAAAGAGCCCACCATCTCCTGCTGCAATTTTTCACCAACTTTAGGCAGGTCCCTGTCTGAGTGGGTGTGGAGGTCAGTGGGGAAGCAGGACGTTCTTCTGTGGGTCAGATACCATTGCACTCACTGACCAGATAGGCGCAGCCATTCCGCATTCCACGCTCTGTTCTCTATTGTTTATCTCTCACTCTCCAGACTTGGCAATCCTATCTCTCATTCACCTTTTTATTTTCTTGTGTTGTGTGTCCCACGCTGTTTCTCTGCAGTTTCACAATGCTGTTCTTGAGGGGGAGCAATCCATTCATACGTAGCAGACCGGGTTCTTCACCTCTTTCTCTGGGACCAGGGAGCCAGGAGGTCACCTTTACTCTTTTTCCTCGCCTTTACTTTTTTTCCTCCACCAGGAGGTCACCTTTACACTTTTTCCTCTCCTAAAGTGTAGTTCTTAAATAATAAGTCTTGAAATTTTAAGTTACTCCTTGATCTATGAGCTGCAGAATAAATGTTGTGTTAGAGGTATGAAAACCATATTAATCTTCTTGTATATCTCCATCGAGGCTCTTGGGTGACTAGTTGCATTGTCAAGAGCAGTAATATTTTGAAAGGAATCGCATATTTTCTGAGCAGTAGGTCTCAACAGAGGGCTTAAAATATTCAGTAAACCATGCTATAAACAGATGAGCTGTCATCCAGACTTTGTTTTTCCATTTATAGAGCATAAGAAGAATGGATACAGCATAATTCTTAGGAACCCTAGAATTTTCAGAATAGTAAATGAACATTGGCTTCAATTTAAAGTCACAGCTGCCTTAGCCTCTAGCAAGAGAGTTAGCCTATCCTTTGAAGCTTTGGAGTCAGGCATTGACTTCTCTCTAGCTATGAAAGCTCTAGATGGCATTTGTTTCCAAGAGAAGACTGCTTTAGCTACAATGAAAATCTGTTTTTTAGTGTAGTTACCTTCATCAATGAACTTAGCTAGATCTTCTGTATAAGTTATTGCACATTAGCACTTACTGCTCCACCTTGCATTTTTATGTCACGGAGCCAGCTTCTTTACTTAAACCTCAGAAAATAATCTCTTCCAGCTTCCAACTTTTCTTCTACAGCTTTCTCACCTCTCTCAGCCTATACACAGTGGAAGAGATTTAGGGCCTCACTCTGGATTGGGCTTTGGCTTAAGGGAGTGTTGCGGTTGATTTGGTCTTCTATCCAGATCACTCAAACTTTCTCCATAGCAACAATAAGCCTGTTTTGCTTTCTTATCTTTATGTATTCACTGGAGTAGCACTTTTAATCTTCTTCAATAACTTTTCCTTTACATTTACACCTTGACTGAGATAATCCCAGCTTTCTATATGCCATCCTCACTAAGCCTAATCACTTGTCACTTTTGATTTAAATTAAGTGATATGAGTCTCTTCCTTTCACTTGAACACTTAGAGATTATTAATGGGATTATTAATAGGATTATTTGGCCTAATTTCAATATTGTTATATCTCAAGGATTGGGGGACTGGGAGAGCAAGAAGAGAGTGAGAGATGGAGAACAGCCTTTCAGTGGAGCAGTCAAAACATACATCATTTATTAATTAAGTTTGCCAACTTATATGGACATGGCATCCCCAAACAAGTATAATGGTAACATCTAAGATTACAGATCACAGGCCACCATAACAGATGTAAAAATTTAAAGGTTTGAAATATTGTGAGAATTATTAAAATGTAACACAGAGACCCAAAATGAGCACATGCTATTGGAAAAAATGGCACTTCTATATTTGCACCACGTTTAATTGCCACGAACCTTTAATTTGATTTTTTAAAAAAAGCTCTTATAGACATCAGCCTAGACAAAGAATTTATGAAGAAGACCCCAAAAGCAATCACAGCAACAACAACAAAAAAAATAAATGGGACCTGATCAAATTAAAGAGCTTCTGCACAGCCAAGGAAACTATTAT